>UZAN01042806.1:33278-45695 GCA_900618425.1 Echinostoma caproni | reverse complement strand
AGCAGGCTTTCCTCAGCAGAGGCTGTTTGAGAAGCTTGTTCTTATGGGAGCATTTCGCGAGTTGCAAGGGGTGACCATAGTGAGGCTTTCGGAGGCAGTAAGTTATCAAGGAAGTGGGTGTATAAGTGATTGGGTGAGTGAGTGAGTGGATGAGTGAGTAGACCAATGCATAGGCCGGGAAGCAAGAGAAAAGCAAACAGGCGAGCAACTATAATTTTTGCAAAACAAGTGGTCCCAGTAACATTTCCAGATATGCGGGTATCAATTTAAGCTGCCTTCTTGGCCTCATCGGAGCTTCGGGACTCATGTATTTTTCAAACCTCTCAGCAATGTCTTGATGACCAACATGCAGGATAGACTGTTGAGGTACCAGGGAGACGGTTGTGAGAGATGTCTCTGTTACAAAACCCCGATTCCTATGACATTTTGATTGTTTACCTTGTTAGCACGGGTATGTGGGTGTTAGTCAACCTTTCCCGGAAAGTCATATCGAACCATGCTCCACGGACAATCATGGATCATGCGAGCTCAGCGCTTGAGTCATTCCTTGATGCTGCAATAGGATTCACGAGCTACTCCTCAAGCAGCTGCAATAAGACACCGGTCGATCATACTCGATCAATATAAGCATCATTGCTGACCAGAATCAAATCCAGTTTGTGTGACGCTTGCAAATTAAATTTCATCTGTATTATGGCCACAGAAGCACCTACGAAAACGCTACCCTTCAAGTACTGAAAAATCAAAATGAAAAGTTCGACCATACATTCAGAACTGAATGAGATAACTCTGGCTACTTTTCCTTTTCGAATGCCCGAGAAGCACTTTTCATTCACTGACTATACATCACAGATCAATAAATTATTCGGAGCCCTGGGGGATCGCAGATTTATTTGGAAGATGCATGATTCGGATGTAGTAGTAGCAGTTCATAGTAGTCCAGGAAGTTACAGAAGAACAGGAAAACTTTCGAATGGTACGGAGCAGACGACAGATGAAACAGTTGGACGACGCAATAAAGAAGCACAGAACCGATGAAAACGAAAACTGGGTCCGCAATCACTCCAACGGTGTGATCACACAAGGTGAAAAACGAGTTCTCGTCAGTGGTCTCAAACATATCACAAACAAGGAATACTTGGCAGAACTGCAACAAAATTTCAAATCATCCATGATACATGAGAATGCAAAAAAACAATCAGTCGTTCCAGCTGTAATAAGAGAAACCCAATATGTTATCAAATCGCAGGGACAAAGCACTTGAAACACTGAAGATGGATACAAAATATCGTCATCCTCGTATCAGATAATGGAGGAGTTACCATGATCGTGGGTAAAACTGACTACATTAAAAGGCTAAAGAATTACTCCGAGAAGCAAATGCCTACAGCCAAATCGAAACGGATCCCACCGCAAAACTAGATAAAAAATCAAAACCACATTGAAACGACTGAAAGAACTGCATCAAATAACCGAAGCGGAGCACTGGAGAATGACAGCCCAAAACTCCCCTATTGCTTAATTCCACGCACTGCCGAAGGTATGCCAGGAAGGAATTCCTTTGAGGCCACTTGTCTCCCTTCCAGGACTAGTCGCATACAAGTTAGCAAAAAATTATGGAAACGGCTGACACGAGCATAATGTGGTTAACTCAAGGCAGTTCTTGGACAAGCTCAAAACTGTCAAAATCCAAGAAGACGAAATAATGGTCTCCTTCGACATCACCACTTTTTTCACTTCGATCAATTTGGATCTGGTAAGATCCACGTTGCATGAGTTGATATCCGAGCACGTACCAAACCAACCAATGAAACCAGTTGCCATCTGCGAACTTGTGGAACAATACATGCAGAAGTACTTCAAAATTGAGGGCGAAATCGACAAACAGCCGAAAGGAACACCAGAGGGATCAACAATGTTTGGATTCATGGCAGAAGCCGTAATGCAGAAGGTGGAAAAAAGTACTACCAAGAAAAATGCCAAAACTGTTGCTCCGATACGTCGACGACACACTCGTAATCTTGAAGAAGTTGGAGTCAGACAGATCACACAAAATCATCAATAACATATTCAGTGGCATCAAATTCACAATGGAGGCGACGAATGATATTAAACTGACATTCTTGGACATCTTGATCATCAGAACACCAGAAACCTAGAGACAACGGTTTACCGCAAAGCAACGCATTCGGATCAAATTCTGAACTTCAAAATTCACACAGCCGCAAAAGGTGCCGTATCAAGACCCTGTTTGGAAGAATCCAAACATGCTCAAGAAGAATGACACTTCTTCAGAGTATTTGCCTGCAACAGCCACACCCGTCATCAACTTTATCAAAAGAACTCTGACTCAAATAAAGAAACAAACAACAGACGGAGAATCGAGAACAAGAATGACCCTGCCGTGCATTCAGGACGTTTCGGAAATGACAGCAATCCTGGTCAGATCATGAGGAATCCAAGTCGCCCAAAAACCGACCACCTGTCTACGGAGAATTATTTTAAAACCAAAGGAGAGAACAGTGGAAAAAGACAGAATCAATGTTACCTACAGAATAAACGGCAAGAACCACCCAAAACATTACATCGGACAAATCGGAAGAGAACTATCAACAAGGATCCGCGAACATCAATCGATATTCAGAAGACATGATCCACTATCGGTGATTTCCCTTCATGAAGATCAAGCACATCACTTTGACTTCAAATTGGAGAAAATCGTTGATCAATCCCGGTTAAACGCACACTAGGGATAAGGTTAACGGAATACCGTAGAGTATGCAAACGTGCAGGGACACTGCAATTTCTCAATTCAGTTTCACAACGGGAACACCAAACTGGTCGTTCTTAATATGGTAATTACCGAAGCCAGCAATAATCAGAACGTGCGGAAATATTTGATAACTGAGTGAGTATTAGGATCTTATTCACAAAGCTAGTTAAGTAAGAAGGGGAAATATATAGCGGTACTGCCAATTTTGTGATTCACCGCTCACATTACACGAGTGGATTGAGATGGTGGTTGGCAAAAATCAAAGAAAAAATATCCAATGAAAAAGTTAACCGAGTTTTATCCAAAGGTTTTCATAATTTAGCACTTTCATGTAAATAAAGATACATTTTGAACCATATGTGCACCGACATTTTTGCAGTTTAAATGCATTTCTCCATGTACTGCATTGGTCATTCTCTCGCAGACAGTACATCGGAAGGATCTCCCGCAAGTATAACCGCGTATTGCTAAGGCTTAATTTGATTCACGCTCCAGAAACATTTAGCTCGTAAAAAATTTCCTATCAAACATTTCCATATGTTCTGATTGGTGCTGGTATTTGTAATCACCACATCAGGAACGACCACTTTGGTGTTCCCATCCTGAAATCGAATCGCAAAATTAGAGTATCCCACAAATTTTGCTCACCTTTAGGCATTCGGTTAGAGATATTCCATTCCGCTCTGGATTTATCGTCAACCTGGTCATTTTGATTTTTCAGTACTTGAAGGGTAGCGTTTTCGTAGATGCTTCTGTGGCCATAACAATAATAATAATAATATTAATAATAATAATAATAATAATGACAATAACAATAATAATGAAATTTAATCTACAAGCGTCACACAAACTGGATTTGAATCTGGTCAGCAATGATGCTTATATTGATCGAGTATGATCGACCGGCGTCATATTGCAGCCATTTGGGGCGTGGCTCATGAATTCTATTGTAGCATCACACGACGGACGTCAGTTAAATCAAGTCAAGAAACCCCCTTGTGCACCCAGAGGAGCGGGGTTTTAGCAACCACATAACCACAACGTGTCATATAATAAAAAATATGAAACAGCAATTTCAAAAAGTTAACATTAGTGAACGCAATAGAACTATTAATATGCATGGAAATAAGTTCTTTAATTAGGCACAAATTTGAAGCACCGTAATTCATGTACAACAGTAAAACTATATCACCTACTGGTACTGGCCATACAAATCATTAGCAGGCAGACAATCAAAACACGCCAACGCGTTGCGTAGCCTGAAAAGTCAATGTAATCCCATGTGAGGAGTGTCCTTATCATGTGCGTGAATGTTCGTATGTCTTTACGTGCATATGTTTTTGTGCATCAATCCTTTATATTGCGCATTCAATGGAAGCAATTTATACAAGAGTTACCTAACAAATGCATTAGGCCATGCATCAGCTCATTCCTTTTATTGGCACTTATAATAGGTAGCAATCAACTTATTTGGGATTTCGTGTGGATTTTCTGGGTTGTTTGATCTTACAACAGAAACTATTGCTGTGTTGTTCGTTTGGCAGCTTTACTGCTGACCAAGTGACACTGGAATTTTGTAGAGTTTTCTGGCTTTAACTTTTCGGCCATTCTCAAGTAGGTACGTTCCCGGTCCCAAAACTTTCACAATTCTGAGCGGCGCCGATAATACAGAGGGTCCTTTCTGAATGATGTGGTTTTGGTCCGTACATGGCACCCAGTATTCAACTATTTAGACAGCCTTTTGTAGATATCCCGGTATGAGTTCAAACGCTTTTTGTAATTTATGAAGCTGGATGGATAAAAAGCAGTCGTGTTTTCTTCACTCGGCCTTATGCCTTCATGAGCCAAGGTATAGCCGATAAACTGCAACTCAGAGGCAACAAACAATTACACATTGAGTAAGTTCTTGAAGCCTTTGCAGGACAACTTGAGTCGGTTGTCATGTTGTTTTTGCATACAGTCAAAAACACAAATATCATCAAGATGAATCACAGTGCCGGGCATCTCAGCGAATGCCTGGATAACTAACTTTTGCCACTCAGCGGGTGCAGAGCTCAGTCCCATAGGGAGTACCTTGCACTGATATAAACTATCCGATGTTAGAAAAGCCGTGAGGTGCTTGCAGTCATCCGTTAGGGGCATCTGAAAGAAGGCGCGTTGTAGATCCTACTGTGTGAACATCCTCGTCTCTGCCATTTAAACAAAAAGTTCTTCACATGAAGGGATGAAGAATTCGTGGGTGATAATCTTTTTATTCAAAGCCTACAGGTCATAGCAGATTCAAACATTACCATCCCTTTGCAAAATAGAGAGCATAGTGTATTCCTAATCGGAAGAGTCGATCTGTTCAATCCAATCATTCGATTTCAACGACTTCAGGAGCCTCCAAAATCCTCATTATGGTCCAGGGTGAGTGTCTAGGGTTGTGACTGGTCACCCTTCTCTTGCACATCGCGAAATGCTCCCATAAGAACAAGCTTCTCAAACAGCCTCTGCTGAGGAAAGCCTGCTCACTACCTTCTCGTGCGGAGGTTTTTTCCCACCAAAGTGAGAGTACACAATGCCAACATCCGGGGCTATAACCGGGTTGGTGGACCACTGGTAGTTTGTTATATTCCGAAAAGGCGGTGCTGGTCGAGGAGAACTCTTTATTGCAGAATACAGATTGAGGGTCACTAATTGTGCATGCATAACACGAAAAGCTCATCAGAAACATGCCTTCGCAGCACATCGCGACACATGGGGCAATGGGTATAACAGGCAGTGTTTATTCTTCCCAAATATATTACTTGGTCCTTGATGGTCTTGTTCTATTTTTAATCATTGAAAGTTACCGACTACTCACAAGTGAGTAGTATCTCGCAACAGTTCACCTAGGGGAGTTGGCCAAAAACCCTGATTCCAAACTAACGAAGAGGAGGCGTAAGAACCACACCCACACCTTCCCGGTTGTGGCAGTGGTCACCGGCTCGATTGGGCATCAAGGTGTATTGGACAATTTGGACCTTTGGCCCAGTCCGAAGGGCGTATGATCCGATGAACTGAACATCGGCTCCCAATGGATTGCGGTTTCCGCTCACCGCCTCGCCACCTTGAGGGTCACGCTTTGGCTAGCCGAAGGCTTTCATTGTGAATTCCTCGGGAAAATTCACCTGCTTTGGCCTGGGAAACCTGGCAGTATTCGGCCCACATGCAAATCGTGGAACGTTATACTTTTTATAAAGATTATTGTACCGCGATTTGTTTGGCACACAGTCTAAACTCAGACGTGTGAAATCTAATAACTGAGTAACTTACTTATATAATTAATTAACGTATTTACTTACTTGTTATGTGAACAATGATCGCTGGATCATTATGACATATTTATTTCAACAGTCGGTACCATCGTTCGCTCAAAATTTTCATTAAATTTCAAGTAATCATAACATTTATAAAACGGCCAATACTGATTACTTTAGCAGGATATTCCTTTTATATCATATGAATCGACAACACAAACTTCGTTATCCTGAACGAGCAACATTTGGCCACATTTCAATATGCATCTAAACAAAACGACCTAAGGCTAAATCTAATACAAATTAGCCAACTTACGCTTTCGGTTCCTACCCGTATACACGCAGAGACACACATTCTGGCTTATGCCTGCTTCCCTTTTATTCGGGAAAACAGTGGTACCTCTTATCAGTGTGCAGAAGAAGAAGAATATAGCTTATTTTGATGTGTGCTATGTTGTCATGTCATACTACAGGCATATAATTAAACCGTGGTTTAACGTTTTATCGTTGTTGCTAGGGTAGCAGTTCCAGAATAATTAAGTGTTCTATCCACGAACCAATAATCGGCATTATCAGCACGCCTATTTTATACACACTTGAGAGTGTCTTGTGTTTGTTGATAAAAGGTAACGTAACCCAATCACCAGACGAGATAGCCAGGTAACCACCTGAAAACAAATAATAGATTCTGTTTTCATGGGCTATTTGGGTTACGCTATCGGTCTGTATCGGTCTGTTCTAGAGCACTAACTGCCTATCGGACTGAGGGTCTTTGTTGAATGGGGCGATAAAATAAATAATCGTTCCTCTCGCTGTGTGAGAAGACCGCAACCTCGTCCTCCATCAATAGTTTTTCTCGTTATCTGTGTCAGTTGCGACCAGGATTTTTAATTAACAACTCATACGTTATATCTATCATAATGCAATTTGTCTGGTGATTCCCTCCGTCCCAATAAAATCGGTAAGAAATCACTTAGAAAGCTGAAAGCAACTTATAACTGAAACTACAGCGTTACCGCCAAAAATAAATACCAGTATATTCGAGTTTTAACCCACCAAAGAAAGAATCACGAATCATCTTAATTCCTAGCCAATGACAAAAATAAAGAAAATCCAGTTCTTACAATATCCTCATTCAAGCTCCATTCGGACAACGGATTACAGCAATCTCTAAGACAGTTTGTAACGTTCTGATCACTGCTTCGTCAGTAAGTGGATTTGAAATAGTCAGGCAATCTAAGATCTGCGCAGATTATTATCTCGGAATGACTCTCGTGAACTTTCAAAACCTTCAAAATCTAAAAGCAAGTATTATCCTCTTCACAAGGATACAGAACCACGTATTTGATCATGTCTGGGATGATCACATTTTTAGGATTAAATCTCTATGGTCATTGTTTTTTGATCAATGACATTAAGTGATGTGGCTTCTTAAATATTTGGAGTGCGTGTAGTCAAGAAATATATAGATCAGTATCACACCGCTTCAAACTCTACTACCACAACTACTGCCAAAAGTTCTCCCATTAATAGAAGCGGTTACTCACAGAACCATCCTTAGGGCAGTATGCTTTAAGAATGGTCCTGTGAGTAGCCGCTTCATTCTTACTGAAAATTATTTATCGTATATTTGTCTACTCGATATAAACGAAGTAGATGAAAACAACTATTGGGAACAGTTTTTTATCAATGATAAAATTTGTTCCTTCGGGTCACACTGCCGTTGCTTTATTTGTTAGTTCCTGCTTTCAGTGGTACAATAAGTAGTATCTGAATGGCTAACTAAAGTTTTTTGAAAACAACCGTTTCTGCTGTTGTTACAGCTAATCAATTATATATATATATATATATATATAATTGATTAGCTGTAACAACAGCAGAAACGGTTGTTTTCAAAAAANTTTTTTGAAAACAACCGTTTCTGCTGTTGTTACAGCTAATCAATTATATATATATATATATATATATATATATATATAGCCATGCACATATTAGTTATTATGAAATATATTTTGCATTGCAGTTGTTTGCGTTTAAACAATAGTTGTAAATGTCATTTTACCATAATGACCCTATTCTAATTGAATGATTATGTTGATGGACTTTCTCTGGTCTTTACTCGCTCCATCCATTTCTCTTGCCTCTGTATTTATCTCAGCATGCATTCCTTATTGATGACAACACCATACACTCTGTTCGTGAACCAGTCTCTATGAGCCTTAGGCGTTACAATTTACAAAACTAATGTAGCAGTATTCATACATATTCATACACCCACACACATGATTCCATGAGTAGATGGTAAAACACACTGAATCATTCGAGCAATTCAATGGACAAATCACTCACAAAATGGTCCGCCCAACTCAGGGAACCCTATATGATAGTGAGGGAGGATTTTATATGAAATGAAGTTCCAACTGAAAATCTGGGAAGAACTGGACAACTTTTTCGACCTAGTTGGATCTCGTCATCAGTGCGAATGCATCGACCCGACTGAGGATTGAACCAAGGACCTCACAGGTAGAACACAAGCAATTCGATCGCCGGGAAGCTGATCAGTTAATCTTGTTCATTGAGACCGTTAGGGTAACTCATTCTGTTCAACCTTGTTTTTACAATGTAATCCAAGCTATGAGAGTGTCTATGAGAATGAGAGAAGCTCATGTGTTACCTGTCGAGCGGAGATACTTTAATCTCCGCATAATTCACATGCAGTGCTCGAAATCGGTTTCCATTCAATGACTAGCAGGTCCTCACGACTATGGAGTTACCCCATCTGCTGTTCATCACACTAAAAGTGTGTAATAAGTAAAGTGGCCCAATACTTGTTCGAAGATAACCGAAGCGAAAAATTATTTCTTCCGTCATTTTTTGTTGATTGCTATTTTTAATGCTAGTGGTTCCCGAGGTCTATTCCATTATGTGAATAACCGATCACAAAAGGAAATGAAACCACTTCGGAGCAGTTCATGGCGTGAAGCAGGGTATTTTATTCATTTATATTGGAAACTAAACTTAATCCGCTTTCCCCTTGCACATTATAATTAAAAATGAACTATTTTCTGGTTTGGTAATAAGGAAGGTGGGATTTTAAATGCAAGTGGCAGAAGATAAGTGGGAATTGCAATCAATATGTCGTTTTCTAAATTGCGGCTTTTGCAGTTGAGAGCGCTTAGCTTCTTTGCTTATCGGTCGATATACATTTTTATGCTGCGCCCGAGGCCTTAACAAACCGTGCCGATCATGACGGTGAATAGAATGTTGATGGCTATGGTGATGCACCTTTCGTCTATTTTACGCCTTTCTAACGAAGGAAATGCTTGTTTGGATTTTTTAGTACACAGTCCTCATTGTGCCTGGCAAATGCTTATAAGTGTTTTGCTTAGATGAGGGTACGGTAAGTGCGTGAATTTCCCATCCCGAAAGTCACTGGAAAAATCGGTATCAACTGAGCCATGTCACTGCCATTTACTTACTGAATCCAAAAATTAGAGTTTCATGTCATGATTATTGAGTGTCTGTATATTCATAAAGACAAGCATTGGCAAAATGCATACTACACCGCGGAATACAGTGCCCACTTTTGATGGATTATGTTCAGTGTTTACATCATACTTGTTCAGTGCTAATGATTCTACATGTTTATTGTTGTCTGGTATTCCTTTCTCAGTTGATCTCGTGATCTGGTTTCACAATAAAAATGAATACTGCTTAGATATTTTACCTGAAAAACATTTTGTTAAATAGTGTTCCGTCATATATATCGGAGGGCTGTCCATTTAAAACCGAGAGGAGAAAATGAATAAATGGGAGAAAAACTCCTCTGAATCATTTCCGAAAGTGAAAATGATGAGTAATGCTAGTGCAGTCCATTAACCTGTCAGAATGTTCATGATAAAATTGGGTATCTATAGGATAGCCAAAAATATGTTTTTGGTAGATGTTTTGTTTGCGAGTTGAAAGTCCCATTAGGAAAGCCTTTGTCAATCTGAAACGTACAGGCATTGTTCAAACTCGTGCGACACCCTAACTTTCGTCATAATTCTTCCTTCCGACGCCTAGCGGTTGAGCTTCATTCACTGAAATGAATATGGTGTTACCTCACACCAAATAAAACCTCTGTAGTTGTATTATTCATTTATGTTTTAGATTCCATTAGTCGAATAACTAACAAAAATACGATTTCTCGTTTTCGACGAGTATTGCTTGTGTATCAGTTTTATGGTAACGAAAACTCGATAAAAATATTCCAAGAATTTA
Source organism: Echinostoma caproni (assembly GCA_900618425.1). NCBI lineage: Eukaryota > Metazoa > Platyhelminthes > Trematoda > Plagiorchiida > Echinostomatidae > Echinostoma > Echinostoma caproni. Next base: position 35,378 of record UZAN01042806.1, on the reverse strand, counting down.
TTTTTACAAATGACTCATCGGTATGACACAGGTATCGTTTTGACAATACCCTTTTTGTTCTCTCGTATTTTTGAGCACCTGGATCAGTCGTTTTTGCATGCAGTCAAACAAGTTGACAGGCATATCGAATTTGTCAGTTTCCTTAAGATTGCATCAATTCAAACAGTGATACAAGAGAATTAAGAACAGTGCATTCGGAGAGAAATTTCGGAATAAATACCCTTCACCTATTTCTGTCAATATAAAGGTGTGACTCTGGAAACTGATGTATATTTCTAAATTGGGGATCAGGTCGCACATGCTCGAGAAGTACCTGTAAAATTATAGTTTGGGTTTGGATCGATTTACGTCATTCCTTTCCGGTTCCAGACATTAGTAAATTATCCCGAAGGTCGTGTGTTTGTATCCCCCCACAACACAGTCCCTCAACCTTCCCACATCTTTGTAGCCTATATGAACTCACGTCTTATGTGTTTAATGCACTTAACTAAAATAGCGTGATTGCACTGCCTATAAAAACTTATCCTCTCTAATTCTTTGGATTTTTTAACTGCTATATAACTACTCATATCTAGCAACTTCAGCTTACATTATTTTTTCGAATTCAGCTGAACCGAGAGTGGGATAAAACCGACCTTCAACCGTTCGAAAATGTTAATTCATCATACGTTCCGTTTAATTACCTTTATCGATGGTATCTGTATTTGTGCGTAATCAGGGCAAAAAGATGTCTTTTTATTTGATTCTTAGTGATAAAGCATTGTGACCACGGAATTGATCTTGTGACAGGGTATTATTCCACAAAGTCATACCTGCAACTGAGTACAGATCTTCTGGTTAAATTGCGACGCATTTGTAACTTCTTGAAACTAGAGTAACCGAGATAGCAGTTGGCGTTCAAAGTTGTGCGGTGTTCGGGCTGAGAAGTTTCTGTGTTCAATTACCGGACGGAACGAGAGTAATTGTACTGGTGAATGGCTATGTAGCGATTTCTGACCGCTTTTATGTTACTAGAACAACTTCAATAAACATCACCAGAAACAAGGAGTTTCTTTGACCCATTCAGGATCGAATGTTTACATCTTCGCAGCCAGTCGAATTGCCGAACAAATATTAGGTCCTCTGGAAACATGTGGAGGCTACATGGTTTATTTGCAGATACTCTAAACTTAAAAATACCAACCTAAAATATATAAACATGATAACAATGAATTCGATTTTAATAAAGTATAGCACACTGACGGGGAAAACTCACCATTCACTTTTGAGAATTTTTCTCAGTTCAACACACAAATTGCCTTTGCATTTGCAGAAAGCGGGCTATATTTGGTCAGGTTATATGCTGAACACGACGTACATCTACTGGTTAGATAAGGAGAATATGTTTTAATACGTGATCATTAAACGAAAAGATGCACAAATCTGTCGGTTTGTAGATACTGACATTTGCTCAGCATTCTAGTGGTTTGGAATTTCAACTGAAACCACTGACCGTGGACACCAGGAGTCATTTAAAGATGCGTAATGGCCAAACAGCTTTTCTATTACCGGTTGTGATGACTGATAGATACATCGTTTTCACATGCATTACCCCAGATACGTAATGTTGATAAGATAAATGAATGACAAGATACTCGGAGAAAATGGCGCAAATCTTGACTAGTGGTAGTGAGTCAAACTGAGTACACGGAAATGAGTTTGTTCCTTTGAGTCTATGAAACTTGCGCAATTCATGATTAGAGATGATAGACAGGTTTGTGGTAAACGATAACAACGTACATGATTATGATTCTGTTGTTTACTAATCCTGCATTTTTCACACTTTTATTTGATTTACCGCGAAGGGCCAGACAAATTTGAGGCTGTAAAAGACCAAATTCACAATCGTGCGAGGTTAAATCGAACTCCAACACAACTCAATTCTTGGAAACAGTCGAGTTGTAACCAAATATTAATGATTAACAAAGGCATCGTCTGTATAAGATAACTCAAACGAATGTATACCGTCATTTCTTCAATCGAAGGGATCCATTATCTTTGATTATAGGTCAATCGGGTTCCATTGTATCCATTGTATTTGTCCAAGGACAATCGCACTCA
>UZAN01042806.1:11506-21838 GCA_900618425.1 Echinostoma caproni | reverse complement strand
AATGGTCTGCACCTTCTTTTATTGAGTATTAATTACTGGATTATATTATTATTATTATTATATTATTAGTTTGAATTGTGAAAAGTTCATTCGCCTCAGTGGGATTCGAACCCACGTATGGACCCTTACGCTTTTGTGTAGCGCACGCTCTACCAACTGGGTTACGAAGCCACCCCGATAGCACTGATTTTTTTGCATGCGTCCATGCGTGAGTTCAAATTCCACTGAGACTACTACTGTTCACGATTCAAACAAACAGTTGGGTCTTTGGATTCGCACTGCTGATGAGACCCAGCCAGGTCGAAACAGCTATCCAGTGCTTCCTAGCTTTTCAGTTCAACCTTCATTTGCTATATACACGACGAATTCACCTTTGAAAACTTGAATCCACCTAACGACATAATCTGAATCAATTGGATATGGAGGTGGAATTTGAAAACATATGCACAACTTTCTGACCTGGTTCCCTCTTCATCATAGTGAATGCTCGCTACCAGCATCATAAAGCCAAGCTAAATATAAATGACAACAGAACACATCAGACGATTACGAGAACTTCAGAAAAATAACGATACTATACTATCGAAACCGGATAACGGGACGGGATCGTGCTGCTAAATCCAATGGACTACATAAACAAGACGAATACCATATTGAGTGATTGGCTGGAATCCTCCAAGAGGCGTCATTGATGCGTCTACTTTCGAACGTATTAGGTCAACCGGGACTGTTATTCCAAGGTTGGATGGATTGCCAAAGGTACACAAAGATAGAGTACCATTACGACCGATTTTGGATATGTACAACTCGCCATATCATGCCCTGGCAAAGTAGTTGGCTAAATTGCTAGATCCCGTTCGAGTTAGGTTGGCAAAACACAGTGTCAAAAATACATTTAGTTTCGTGAGCAGAATTCGTGACATAAACTTGGTCGATGGAACAGGCTCTCGTTGGACGTCAGTTGGTTGTTCACAAATTTTCTCATCAGCCAAACGATTGAATACCTGTGCATTTATGTACAAACCAATAATGTAGAGCTCGGTCTCCCTTTGGATGACCTAAAACAACTGTTTTATTTCTGCACGTATTATGTTCAGTTCAAGATTAACGATGAGATCGATCAATAAAGGGATGGCGTGGCCATGGGGTCTCTGATGGGACCGCTTTCCAGGGACTTATTCATGGCGAAACTTGAAAACAATCAATTACAGTCATCATCAGGCGATTGTCCGAACGGATTTGTAAACACCACCCTGTGTGGCTGAACACCGGAACTATTAAGTCACTCACCAGTGCAGTGGTCTCACACCTAGCTGAAACAAATCACACTGTGGACGTGTCCGAGGCTTTCTGCTCCCTGTATACAGTTCGTGGGCATTTATCGAGGCAGGTTGGTTGTCGGATGTTCGCTACAGCAGAAGCGATGGGCATTCATCTGCACAAACCCCTCCATGTGTCCAAAAACAATTTGTGCAAGTGATAAAGCTTTTCTGGCCCACCCCCACGCACACCGCATCACCAGTAATCTCGTTGAGTGGCTTAGTGGACAAATAAATGTGAACCCGATTTCCCGTCTCATGATGAAATCGTTTCTAGTAATCTGTGATTTTATTTCATTTTCCCAAGACAATTTTATTCCTAAGTAGTAATACATATTGAGATGTATTGGCATATCTGAAATCGAGCTTGTTCGCCACTCTGTTGTTCATTTTGAAATATGCTTTGTGAAACTATTTCGACAATGTGAACTGTTAATTATTAGTTTGTAGAACTTTCCGGCTTCCGACCCGAGTGTTCCAGGTTCTATCTAATTCCATTCAAGATATAACTGCTCCCGACCTACTTTTAAACATCAAGTGGAAGATTGAAGTCACTTGATAAATTATCTGACAGTACCACCACATAAAAACGAATTCTATAATCAACATAGAATCGGAACTACAAGCTCCCAGTGATGCCTCCACGTATGATTTTAGCTAAATGGAAAACATGTCGAGGATGAACTGAAATATGAATTATTAAGAAGTCAGAGTAGAGTTCTCCCACCGCTCCTTCTCATTCCGTCTCAAGTTGATTAAAAAATAGGATCAGCTATCTTTAACAAATGTTTGGATGTTTGGTATTTTTTTGTATAGATGATGAGTGATTTCTGCCACCTGTAATCTTCATTTGATCTACACCATCCCAACACCCACACATTCGTTAGTAAATACACACACCGTTGCGACTAAAATGGTTAGGCTGATGAATTTGTATAGCACAATTAAGACAAGATTTTAAATTTTTCACTACGAGACACACTGGGCAGCAGTTTGTAGAGCGGGTTGTACAAAAGTTAATTGCTTCTGCCACATACGATTTCGAACTTATACTGACTTGTGGAATTCCGCCTGGTTTTCTGTCTAATGTGAAAAGTATGATAAGACGCTACAAACACTAGACGGATTCCAGTAGACCATATATGCAGTGAAAAGATTTTTATAGCAGCTGAATTCCGGTGACATTTGTGCCAACGATTTTGCAACAGAAACAGGGTCGTGTCGTGTCGTCCAACAGTTATGCCTCCGAAAGCCTCACTATTGTCAGATGGTTTTCTCAGGCTGCGTCTGGTCACCATTCCTTTGCACCTGGCAAAACTTTCCTGTACAACCTGGCGGTGGTGGTTAAGTAGTTAAGGTCATCAAAATGGTAACCTAGATGTCCTGTATTCGGATAGTGTCACTGCTATGTATCCTCCGAATTTCTGTATTTCCCCAGACAGCCTTTATATGCCAGCGCCCCCTACCTGAAAGATGGCTGTACATTTGTGTATTCAAGTAATAACAAATGGAAGTGAAAGCACTATTATTATTATTATTACTATTATTATTATTATTATTATTATTATTATTATTATTATTATTATCGTCTCAAACAACCTCTGCTGAGGATGCTAGTTTCACTGTCTTCCCGTAACCGGAGGTGTTTCTCACCAAAATGCCTACAGCTGAGACTGTAACCGGGTCGGTAAACCACTGACTAACCACTGACTAAAACCCAAATATCCTGAGTAAAGTTTCAAAACTATACCTTTTTCAATTTAAGATGTCCGATTACCAATTTAAGATGTCATGTTGCTATGCGGATAGTGCGATTGTCCCATCGTTTTACATTGTCTTGTACTTTTTTGTGATGCTCTTGTCACGTTTAGTCCATCCTTGCGGTGAAGGCACGCCTGCTGTACCGTAGAAGTTCACTGGGCCTGTCTAAGATTCGCCGCTGTAAACAAGATGTGGTTTCTCGCTCGGGTTAGCTGGATAGGCGCAAGATCACTTGTTACGGTTGAACTATACGACCGATCGATAAATGAGTCCGATCGGTCGTGTGAGCTTCATAAACTATGAAATCGATGCTGCTTAATTGTTGATAGAGAATCACCACAGGAGAATCAGTTGTGGAATGATGCGCCATGTGGGAAATTCGGAATGGCAAAGGTTTAAGAGAAGACGATGCGGGCCAACGTTTGACTAGTCTAAGATGTAGGTACTAGCCCGTTCGGTACACGGATAATCATAATAATAAAACTTGTCTTGAGTACGGACTACAATATCCACTTGCCAACAGAAAAATCTTCTTGGAATTTTACTAACTGGCTTTTTTCGTGTTAAACGATCTTGTTAACTACGGGTGAGATAGAATTCCAGAGGGGAGAAAACATATTATGTAAGAATGCATATTTATTTGATAAAAGTTGTTTATTATGTTTTCTGTGCTACTTCTTTCATAGCGAAATAAGGGGAAGATAGTTTTCTTCAACTTTCAGAATAGTAGCAATTGTAATACTTTCGCACTGCGCGACAATACTCTGCTTTAGCTCCTCGATCGTTTTCAATCGTTTGTCGTTCTCCAAGCTTTGTAAATAAAATAAAATGTTTCACCAGTCTTTGGTCCCAGAAAATTCTTTACTGTTTGATTTAACTCGCCTATAGCGGCAGGACTAAAGTTTGTGCGTCGATGCTAAAGGACTACGGGTCATGGCTAAAAATGAGGGTTTTGACTAAAGTTTAATGGGAAAAGGCACAGAAGACGCAGAAGGCTGGACAATGCAATCACAGTAGGGGGGAGGAAAGAATAGATTATTGACTTACTTGTAGTTCATTTACTGTGCATTAAAAGACGTGTAGATGTAAATAAACACCGTTCACATCTGACTCCAGGAATTACATTTTGTCAACTCCCGCTGATTTTAATGGCACAAAATGGTTACTTTTCTTCAGACTGATTACCTTCCTTGATGGGTTGCGTGTAGGGAAAACCCCGGTTGTTTCTTAATTCACAGCTCAGGGAGTCCAATTCGTATTAAATCCCATGAATTTCCATCGTGACGTAGTCTTTCTTTGAGTGATGAAACAAGATAATATCAACTGAAACTCGTTGGTCGCGGCATTCATATTAGTGATCGAGCCGTTCAAGTCACCGTCAATGGCGTTTTTTCAGCACTAAGTTCCGAACTCTGATACTGCCACGCAACACCAATGGCGGGTAGTTTAACGGTCACTCGATTCAATACAACATACATGATCCTTGTGAGGTTCCCCGTTCCAACTTAACTAATTAAGTATGTCATCATAACTATGGGCTATGCCCCTTCTGATGTTCTTCAAATAATAGTGTCAGTATAAAAAAATGATCCCAGAAGGGGGAGAAGATGATTGAGCATGGATGACGACGAATCGACAATTGCAAATTTGACCTTCCATCCCCATCCGGGATAAGCAAAAGAAAGAACAATCAATCCATTGAGGATTACGATTAGCAATTTTCAGTCACCCTCTTCGCCAGTAGGTGCATAGTCTATCGCAATTATCGAAACTATCCCAAAAATATGGATATGCAGTGAACTGTTAGTTGATGGACCGCAACGCCTGAGTCCGGAACTGTGCTTCACTACAGAAACATCCAGCATAGTCTTTTGTTCTGCGCACTATTGATGTTGACTTGAAGACCATTTTGTTGTGACGTGGGAATGAGTCGAAGCGACCATTGTCCAAGGCACGTGCTTGAACGACCTCTTCGTGACCTGAGAGACACGTGTTCGCCATCAATTCGAGTCCCCCGATCTTTCCTCGCATACACTACTGATCTTGACAACTATTTGTGGTAGATTTTCGTCGACAGCCTCCTTTGTACCTCAAAAGTATTCATTCGGTCAAATCTATCAAGACCACTTGTGGTTACGTTTTGACCAAGTACCGAGCGGTTACGGTCGAAGGTCAGGCTGAAAACCTCTTCTTCCCCAGCCCGCATTACATCCCATCCACTGCACACACGGTATAAGTACATGCACACATCTGTTTGGGTTCCCCTGGTCATGTGGTCTAGACACTCCCCTACCTCCCTCCAATGCTTCCGACTATCGTTCCCGCAATTCGGGATTAAACCAATGCCTAACATTGTCCCCGTAAGGGTCAACAACCTCACATGAAATGTGCCGTTATTGTTGATCGCGTTATTGTGTCGTAATCAATCTTGACCCGGGGCCAACCGTCACGCAGGGGCTAGGGTGGCGGCTGTGTTATTCTAGTGTGGAATTTCCTGGGTGGGAAGCGAGTCACTGAACACCACTCATGTACTGATCCCATGAGTAGAACACGAACTTCCGAGGTGGTGGTGAGGGCTAGTAATGACCATGAATAGTAAACGACAAATGTCTGAGCACATTTTATGTAGCAAACCCGTTTGATGGATAAACCGATGTTTTCTACTGGGGATCATACCGGTGCTCATGGTGAATTGACCTTCATACGCGTTCAGTCGTAGGTGATGCTAATTTCGATTTATAGTGATGTCAATTTGCGCACCTAAACTAACACACAAGATAGCACACTTCTGCACAGAACGAAATTTCAATAGTGGAAAAGGCCAATCATAAATGCACCTCACTTGTAGAAAATCGGTGAACTTTAGAATTTTACTTTATAATATAAAAAATATATATCAAATCGAGGCAACAGAAACAAGTGTATTGTAACGATTCAAGAATGGTTCACTGAAAGCTGTGTAACTGCTGCCATGGTGTTCGGCTCTCTGGCCATGGAGTCCGATTTTTGGGGTCACTGCTCCACGTGAAGCAACCGTACCTCACAATTCTTCGTCATTGTGCAAATTCCTGCATCAAACTCTGATCATCAGCAAATCGATTTTATTGTGACGAAAATGCACTCCCTGGGTACAAGTGTATGAATGAACTGACAAAAGATTACCGGATACGCATGCCTGACGAGCGGCAAGAACCGTGAAACCGGTTGTGTGCTTCCAGAGAAATTTTGTCCAGTCGTTCACATACTACCATCCTAACTTTCATCAGATTTGTTTCTTCCGACGTTTGGTGTTTCCAGCCTCATTCACCGGATTGAATACGATAGCCCCCCACATCAGACGCCACATGGCCGCAATAATATCCACTTTTGTTTTTGCCTCTATTAGTCGAATGCCATTAAAATGTACTATTTCTTGATTTCGACCACGGTCACTGATGCATCACTTATAAAATAACAAAGCCTCAGTCAGCCGCATAATTGGAATTGATTTATGAAAATGACCCGTAGGCATGATACGTGTATTGCACTTTCATTTGAACAATGTTCTATTTGCTCCTCTTTGTTTTTGAGCACCAGAACCAGTCGTTTTTCCATGGAGCCATCAAGTTGGCTATCAAACAGAATTTGTCAGTTTACTCTGACATACGCCAAACTCTGGCGACTGACGATTACCCTGCCAACACACCAGCGCGTTTTCTCGTCGGAATATTGCTCTCAAAATCGCGTTTTTACAAAATAGTAAATTAAAGCGTCTCAGGCATGATTGGTTCTGGCAAACTAATGGAATCCAATATCTATTTGACTAATGTGCATTAGATACATAATCTCCGAGTAGTTTTTTCGTTTGTTTCAATTCACTTTTTTGGTTCTGGCGGGCATTACGAATTTTTGCCTTCTTGATCTACGTGCTTCCATTTCGCTGAATTTGAAGTTTGTCTCGAGGTATTAGTCGGTGCACATTGTATCGGCAAATTAATGCTGATCTTCACCGGGAATATCCAATATTAAATATGGAGGAACTTTTATATGATTTCCTATGTGAAAACCAACCAAACTCGAATGATAACGGTAATTATATTTATGAAATTTCATAAAATTTCATTTTAACGCAGACCATGAATTTGGTTCAGAGGGTAACAACATGCCAGAACGAACAACACCTGCAGATGGACAGACTATGAATTTACCTCCACCTGGTAAGTCATTCAGTGTTGTATATTTTTTATGTTTAAGGCTTCACAGACTTGGACTCAAGTGCCGTGTGCAGTGAACCTACAACTGAAGTTGCCGAAGTTATCCTCAATACGAAAACAAGTTCGGCAAAATTTATTTGTAAATATCCCTTCATTTAGTACATCATGTAGATACCGTACCGGTTCAACGTTCTTTGTTGGAAACATGCCGCTTGGTCGCCGTGGATGAGCTAAAAACAATATGCTTCGTCATTTACGTGTTCATTTTCCGCATTTGCCGAAAGACTACCGCACGCTGCTGCGCACACCACGGGCATGTGAATCACTTGTAGTGGAAGGTGGTCTGCAGGATGCAATATATGTTGAATTATCTGGTCTATCCGTAGGAACTGGGTGTGCTTTGAAATTGCAACTGGCTATTGACGGAATTTCGGTTTTCCGTAGTTCTCTGACCGATACGTGGAAGGATCGTAAACCCCAAATCTCCAGTATTCCTTATTGGTCTGTACAGTGGATATTCGAAGCCAGGGAACATTATGCAGTTCCTATCCCCTGTTATCCGGGATTTGCAGGACGCAATCCGCAATGGTGATCACATTGCGTCTATCGGATCGTCTATTGCCTTAAAAATGCATTGCTTGATTTGCGATGCTCCAGCCCGTGCGATGGTTCGCAAAACTAAATCCCGTAGTGGATACAGTTCCTGTGAACACTGCACTGCTAGGGGTTTCCACAATCAGCAGAAGATTATTTTCCCTATTGCGGTGGAAAATAAAAGGACATATGTGGACTTCCGTTCACGTCGAGACGAGCGTCATCACACCGGCGAATCACCGTTTGAACTGCTTCTCTTTGACGTGGTGCTTGGTTTTCGGTTGAAATATATTCATCTGGTTTGTCTCANGATGAGTTTGTGGAGAAGTGGACCCGTGTCGCATAATGCACGCTTGAGTGCTGGACAACTGAGGCCATTACCTGATAGATTGGAAGCCATTCGGAGTAGCTTGCCCTGCGACTTTCAGTGAAAATTTCGCGGGTTTGACGACTTCGAAAGATGGAAAGCCTCAGAGTTTCGACAGTTCTTACTTGACCTTGGTCCAGTCGTCCTTCGAGGTATTATGAGCACGACGAAGTATGAAATTTTTTTAAACTTCTCAATATGTGTATACATGCTGTTCATGTTATGTCATCCCGGGCTGTGCCTGTATTACGTGGACTTCGTTGAGGAAGTAATACAATCGTTGCTGAATCAGTTTGCTGTGCTGTGCGGAGAATGCGAGTTAGTGTACAACATGCATTGCTTGTCTCATCTCGCTGACGACGTACGCCTTCGTGGGCCATTGGACCAGTACTCCGCATTCCCATTTGAGTCAGTTGAGGAGAATGGTTCTATCTTCCAACATGCCTGCCTCGCAGGTATTTCGACCCGTACGTGAAAGAGCAACTGATTCGACTGCATTGGTAAACAGTGCTTTGGATGACACTCAATGCACAATGCACAAAGAATTTCAGGTAATTTGCAATTTTGTACCTTTCACTTGTACAACATAGGCGTATCATTCGAAATGAGCACTGCGTTTCCTGATAATGCAGTGCTGGTGGATGCGATCATTGGATCTGAGCCTCAGCACCTACGCATTCAACGATTTCACACGGTGCATACGTTCTTTGAAAGTTGTGCCACATCAACCGATCTTCACATCTTTCGATGTGAACGGCTCACGACGGAGGAAACCATATCAGAGCAAGAAGTTACTTGCAAATGCGTAGCTATGAAATACAAAACAGGATTTGTGTTTTATCTACTCCTGGATACCTGGAAAAGTCATCCGTATATCAGGATCATAATTTACTTTCTTATAGAGAATACCATTGAAATCAATGTCAAATGGATGCCAACACTTGTAATATATATGTCTTTACGTAGACTTCTTTTTACTGTTTACAATTCCTGTCGAGCATGATATGTTTTTTTCAAATAATTGACAACAACCCGCATTCTACATCTAAAAGAAGTATTCCGTTGTGGAATTCTCAGGTGATTCGGTTGTTACTGTTCATGAAAAGTGGTTCGTAACCAAAAATGAGGTACCATGGCCGAAACCTGGTTCCACGACTACCAAGGTTCCGCATAAACTGTTGAAAGAGAGAATGAATCTCCCACCGGAAGCGACCATTCATAAAGTTAACGTTCTTCGAACCACAGGTGAGCTGCCCTGAATGAAATGCACCATTTTTGACAACTACTTGAAGGAATTGATTTATAAAGAACGTTACCAGGATGAAACTGAAGTTCCTTCATCAGATGCAACGGCTCTGATGACATCACAATCCAAACGGACAATGTAAGGAAACTTAATTCTCACCATTACTTTTGTACATAGCGCCAGTACTTCTATCTGACTTTGAAGTAGACTGGCCCGTGACAAAGCCCGCACAACGGACCTACGGGCAAACAGTCTGCTTACCAAAACCACCAAGACCACCTCTGTAAGCAACACTGAGACGAGTGTGTAGTAAGCTTGTATTTATACCACTTTACTTACGTGAAGAAAAACAGGTACCAGCTACAGTGTGGTCGTCAATAGTTCAAATGAAAATAGGCCACCGTCAAATCTGTGAGTTCAATCAGTTTAGGTAATTTTTTATCTTCATTTCAGTTCACAACAAATACCAACGGCTGCCAGGTAAGCTAATAGAACCACATTGGTTGTTTGCAGCTCATTCACTGATACTGAAGATGGGATCAAGATGATTGCATCACCATCCCAAAACAGATGGGTGGCCGCAGCAATCCAAGGTGAGACTATTTATCTCGTATAACTAACATCAATCTTCAGGGTCCACCTCCGTTGAGTGCTGAAGACGATCGGATTGGCATTCGTGAGTTATTTACTTAAACATAGAAGTAATTCTCGCAACCGATAAGCGGAAGTATTCGTGCGATGCAGCTATCCTTGGATAGGCTCACACGAGCTGTCTACGAAATGAATGCCAAAATCAACGGGTTGGTAAATTCAAAGAATTCACCTGTTAGCGTCCGACTTCCTATTGCAACT
>UZAN01042806.1:0-11464 GCA_900618425.1 Echinostoma caproni | reverse complement strand
CGCCAACTATGGAGCATTCGTAAGCAATGTTTAATTTCAATTTAATGGTTGTGCCCAAAAAACATATACTAAACGAAATTATTTTGGACCAGGTGGAATATCTAGTTGCAAGTGGCGGAGACACTATGCGAGAATGCCTACGTGTTCTTGTTCGTCGGGTGTTCAGCCTTCAGGTGGGCAAGAGCCTGAACTGGAAAGGCATTAGAGGAAAGTGTTCTCTGGCAGCCAGTAAAATACAGGACGTGATAATAGGTGAGCGTAAAATATTTCTCCACTCTTACTGACGATTTTGTTAATTTATTTTGATTTATCCGTATAAAAAAAACACTTATAACTTACGTACTGTCCGAATATCATCCATACCCATTGTGAGAAAACACAAAGTAGCGAACAAGCTCGTTTGCTATGATTCTTCTACAGTCTAATACATCACAATTTATATCAAACTGTTTTCTTATTTTGTAGATGCCGTCTACAGACATCAGTTATTGGAATACAATCACCAAGAAGGAACTCGGATACTGAAGAAATTTATTCACAAGCACCGATGATGTCCAAGTGTGCCATATTTATCATGCTTATTTTTTGAAAATATATTTTACTTAAAGCACCATGACTACTTTATTTGCGGTTACCACGGGGAAAGGATCTCTGTAAATAAGACGTACTATGTGCCTATAGTCACAGCCCGCATGCTTTTCGGCGTATTCTTTAAATAGGAGTTGGAAATTCGATTGGGTACAATTGGTACAATTGGAATTTATTATTGCAGGTTATATGCGTACTTAGAACAAGAATTGATGATTGGATTAGGAATTTAAGTAGAACTAAAAAGGGTCGCTTCGTGGGATACGTAGAATAACGCCCGAAGGCCTGTTGCAAACCTACGTTATTTGCGCGAAATTCCGCCCCAAAAGTACGCGCTGCATAGCGCGTTATTGCTGGCAGGAATCCGCGGGAAACACGCGTTGTCGTCATTGGGTATAACAGACGCGATCGTGGGTAAGTTCAAGTGCCGATTGGCTTTTATCTAGTGATGAAACGTTGGTCGTGTGTTGCCGATATCCTTGATTTTTGTTCCACTGTAGTTTTTGTTATTACATAAAGTAGTTATCACGCATAACTAAGGGATTGTTTATGATGAAGACATTATGTAAATCGAATATAAAGTTCACGTTAGCTCCCGCTAATACTTTTTACAACTTCTCTGATTTATTCTTTTATATTTCCACTTTGTAGATGCCGTTTAACGTCATTAATTCAGCAAATATAACTATAATTATATGGAATTTATCGTTACAGGTGGATTATCTCGTGGCTGTTTGGGGTGAAACAATGCGGGAGTCGATACATCTGCTATTCAAACGCGTGTTCACTCGGCAGCTAAGCAAAAAATTCAATTTGAATGGCATCCGTGGAAAACGCGCACTGCCCTCAACATGTATAACAGGGTAGGGGTGAAAGAATCCACTTCCAAGATAGCCGGTTTTAGGTGATCTATAGCTATCGTCTCTTCCCTACCATTACCGTGAACCGTATAATACTTCGGTTTTCTCTGGAGGATGCGGAAAGGGCCTGTTTGGGATGGTCGCATGATTGACGCACCCAGTCTACCCTGATGAACACATGGCTGGCGGTTGCTAAAGTCTTGGGTACGTAGTTGCGGATAGTTTGGTCTTGTGGTGGCGTCAGTTCTAAAGGGCGCATGTGTTGTTCTATACGCTTGGCGAAATCAACATCTCCAAAGCTGGAAGGATGCGATGGGGCAACCAATTCGTCTGGAAAACTCAAAATGCAATCACGTACTAATTGCGCTGGGATGGTGTTTAGCTCTTCCTTAACTGTGTTGCACGAACTTAGCAGAACCATTGGCAATGATTCACTACAAGATGGATTATCTTGGGCTTGCAGTGCTGCTTTCAATTGACGGTGAAAGCGTTTCACTAAGTCGTTGGCTTGTAAATGGTACGCAGTCGTTCTAATGTGGCGGCAAACGAACGCGTTTAACAAACTAGTGAAAGCACCGTTGAAGTGAGAGCCGCGACCAGTGGTTTCAATAGCAGGGCAACCAGACTGACATATCCAGTCAGTTAGGAAAACTTTAGCAGGTGATTCCGAAGTCAGTTGTCTAATGAGAATGGCTTGTGGCCATCGGGTGAAACGATCTACGCATATGAGCAGGTAGACGTCTCCTTGAGAAGGAGGTAAGGGCCCTATCAGATAAACGTGCACATGATGAAAACGTGCTGCTGGGTGGGGAAACTGACTTAATAGTGATCTGGTGTGTCTGTGGACCTTAACGCGTTGGCATTGGAGGCAAGCGCGGGCCCATTGGAAGATATCATTCTTGATGTTGGGCCAGACAAAAAGGTCAGTGATGAGTTTCACTGAAGCGTGTACACCAGGATCTGACAGGCTATGCAGGCTAAGGAAAACCTGTCGACAGAAGGATTGTGTTACTAACGGACGGTGAGTACCCCGTGATACCTCGCAGATGACAGTACTTTCCGATGTGGAAGCCTGTATTGGTTGGAGATGAAGGGAGCTGTTGGTTTGTAGCTGCAGAACCTCCGGGTCATCCATCTGGGACGAAGTCATGGCTTCCAGGTCTATGGTAAACTGGTTTGTGCTAATCGAGTGAACGTGTGAGATTGCGTCTGCTACGAGGATGTTTCCCCCCGAAACATGTCGTATATCTGCAGTAAACTGAGATACATAGTCAAAGTGAAGGATCTTGTGTTGTGAGTAATGCTCGGATGCTGACCGCAACGCGTAAATCAGTGGTTTGCAGTCTGTATAGACCGTAAACGCACGACCTTCAAGGGAGTGTCTAAAGTGACGTATACCAAGGTATATTGTCAGTAGTTCCCAACCGAAGCTGCTATACCTGAACTCTGCAGGTTGTAGGCTCTTGGAGAAAAATGCTAGGGAATGCCAGCAACCGTTAATCTGTTGTTGTAGCACTGCTCCAACGGCCACGTCAGAGGCATCAGTGAACATCGACAGAAGTGCAGAAGGGTTGGCATACTCAGGGAGAGCTACATTGGCGATAGCTTCCTTAATAGAAGCAAAAGCAGTTTTAACTGCATCCGGAAAATCAAATTTCCGCCTGCTTCCGCGCAAGAGGTCAGTGAGGGAGCGCATGACCTCTGCGCAAGATGGGATAAACCGGCGGTAGAAATTTATCGTACCGGCAAGTCGTCGCAACTGGCGGTAGGAGGAAGGTTCGGAGGAGTCACGGATGGCGGTGACTTTGCCCAGCAAAGGCGTGATATCTTAGGCTGCGATAGCGTGGCTGAGGAAGTTGAGGGTAGGTTTATCCAATTCGCATTTATTGGGGTCAACAGCAGCACCATATGTAGCAAGGTGCTCGAAAAGGGCGCGCAGGTGTGTTCTGTGTTGTTCTTCGGAGGANCTCACCGCCATGATGACATCAAGGTACACGTGAAGCTAATGGGTGTTGACCGCCTGCTTATAAGTCTTCTTACGGATCTCAAATAGCGCGCGACCTCCTAGTGTCTCGTTGCCCGAGATATACAAAAACACTCGTTTATTGGCGAATCGTGATACTAGAAAGTACCGAATACGTGACGAGGTGACGACTAAACAGTGCAAGCAAATAATTGCAGTAGCAAAGCGAGAGCGTGTCACACGTGTTGAGTGGGTTATATCTACCTCTGAGCGGAAAACCGTGCTCAGTAAAACAAACAGAAGTAAAACAAAGAAGTATCACAGTTGGCGGTAGAATTGATTGTGAAGAAAATATGGACAAAAACCGTTCTCGTGGATTGCTCCTTTTCTTCGTACAATCATCGTCACTACAGCAGCCCACGCTAGAAGGCAAGCAAAAGCTTTTGATTCAGAACCGAGATAAAAAAAACAGGCAATCAATAGCGAGTGTGGCCGTGATGCAAGACATTGACTGGCAGATTTGATGGTTTTTCGACTGTTTTGCGTCAGTCGAACACGAACCAGATTCGTTGCGTCGGATGTCAGCATGGGAACGATATATGACGTATTCTCAATCGTTCCTTGGATGATTCACACCATCCGAATCGTTAGTTGCACCATGGTGTCAGGTGACTCTCGTCTTTTCCAGCGTCCGTGATCGTTGACGTGCCAGAATAAAAGAAGTAGACCACTTGTTGAAACGTAAGTCGTCTTCAACAAACTCTTGAGATCCAAAGGGGCCACGATCGTGGGAGAGGGTGCCAAAATTCTCGTTGAACCTCGAGGCAACCAATGTACGTTTCGTATGACCTGATCTCTGGAAGTAAAACATTGTCGAAGAAAACCGGTGTAGCATCCTAACATTCAAAATTTCTCCGTCAATCCTAAACATTCATTGAGCATACAAAACAAATATCGAGATGAAGCATCTCGTGATATAATTATAATAGGCATTGCTCTCGTTATAGGATTGCGTGGATCGTGTTTTGCTCAATCTCGCAGACGGGCAGGCAAAACAATCCTTCGACCTGAACGTGAGACTGATGTCTCATCCTGGTCTTATAGGGTGCTCGTACAATGCTGAATTGAACGTGAGACAGTTGCCTCATCCAAAATCGTTGCAGGCACTGCCATCTGCGAGCTCGACTTTTAGACAGATGCCTCGATCATCTGCCGTGCAGGAATAACATCGATTCTGGAACTGGCGTGCACAATGCCATCATCGATATATGCTGCCTTGAGGCGTTCGATGTTAATCGTGTGGCCATGTTGGTCAACCCTGAAGAGCTTTTCGTGACGCCAAATAACTCGAGAACGTCCGTCGTAAGGCTGTTGTAACGGTTTACGTACCACATCAATGCGAATGAATACGTGCGAACAGGTAAGGAGTTCAGTAGGGATGAACACATTTCGGTGCTGTATTCTAGTTTGCGCCGGAGACAAGGATTGTATAAACGTAGACAAACGTTGCACGTACTCCTGTATTCCAATGGAATTCATGTTCCATAGCGTGAGAAATTCCTCAGGCAGTCATAATGCAGTGCCGAAAATGAGCTCAGCAGCTGTACATTGGATATCTGCCTTTATACCTAACAGAATGAGGGTTGACGTCTCGTACCAATTAAGGTTTTCGTGTGTCCGAAGGGCACCCTTAAGTTGACTGTGAAAACGTTCGACTAAACCGTTAGATTCTGAATGGTAAGCAGTTGTGCGAATGCGTTCCGTACCCAGCAATCATGTTAACGAAGAGAATAATTCTGATTCGACCAATGCTCCCCTGTCAGTGGTGACAGTAAAGGCACAAGGGTAGAGTTCTATCCATCGTTCTACGAAATGTCGAACCACTGCTTTGGCCATGGCATTAGAAATGGGAATAGCCTCAGGCCATCTAGTGAACCTGTCAATACACGTCAATAAATGGATACACCCGTGTGACGGTGATAATGGACCTACGATAAAAAGGTGCACGTGATCAAAGCGAGCGTCAAGCGTACAAGTGTACAAGGAATTTCGAGGTCAGTGTCACACATCACACAAGCGTACCGATAGGTGCGGCTACATGCCGATGCACTTTGGATCGTTGACACTGTAAGCAATGTTTCGCCCACACCCGAACGTCCATATGGATGGCCAGACGTATTGTGCAGCAATCAACTGAAGTGTTGCTGCGATGCTTGAGTGTGATAAACCATGTAAGGTATCGAAAACTAAACGACGATAGAATGAGGGTACTAAGGGTCGACGTAGACCTGTAGATGGTATCATTAGAAGTCGTTAACGTTATTGCCTGACATCTTAAGGAAGTTGAATGGACCGCTTCTTTACCAGAAGAATCATTTGCCTGGGCGTCAGCCATAGCACTGATATCCAAAGGGATTTTATCGCAATAACGTGAATACGTGATAAAGCGTCCGTAACACAATTCGACTTGCCTTGGACATGCTGCATCTCAGTCGTGAACTGTGAAATATAGTCTAAGTGTCTGGTTTCTCGAGGTGAGTAACGATCAGACTTCGTATGTAGAGCATATGGAAGAGGCTTATGGTCCGTCTATAGGGTGAAATCTCGACCTTCGACTGCATGTCTAAAATGCTTAATGGCATTGTAAGGTGACAGCAGCTCGCGTCCAAAAGCATTGTATTTGGTTTCTGTGGGTGTAAGGTGTCGAGAGTAAAATTCAAGAAGTTGCAAAAACCCAGAAACCTGCTGTTGCAAGACCGCTCCAAGTGCAATGTCTCAAGCGTCAACCGCTATACTAAGCGTTGCTGACGGTACAGGATGCAAAAGCAGCGTGGTTTGCGCTAGATATGCCTTTACCTCTTGGAGACGCTACGCGTGCGGCATTCGTAAGCATGAGCTTACGTGGATTACCACGAAGTAGGTCCGTAAGAGGTTGCAGTCGCTGAGCAGCGTGTGGGATGAATCGTCTATAGAAATTCAATAAACCCAAAAACGTCTTCAGGTCCGTGACTGAGGATGGTAAAGTTCACATACTTTATCCTCGGATGGCAAAATTCCCTCTTGTGCGGCCAAGGAAAATCAGTTCCTTTTTGCCAAGCTCACATTTATCGGGACTGACTACAATACTATTATCAGATAAACGTTGGAAGGTCAAATGATGATCGTGATTGACTACGAAATTACTATCAGATAAACGTTGAAATAGCAAAGTCAAATGGTGATCTAATGTTCACCTACATTGGAAGAGGCAATAAGCAAATCGTCAATGTAAACGTGAACAAAATCTAAATCTTGAGTTGTACTGTCGATAAACCTCTGGAAAGTCTGAGCAGTGTTTCGCAAACCAAAAGGCATACGTAGGAGCTCGAACAGACCGAAAGGAGTTGTGACAGAATTCTTTTCGACATCTTCAGTGGTGACTGGGATGATGATAAGCTCGTACTAGATCGATCTTAGAAAAAAATCGTGCCATGAAATGACGCCGTAATGTCGTGTATATGTGGGATGGGATAACTATAGAAACGAGTCACTGCGTTAAGTGACCGATAGTCGCCACATGGTCGCCAGCTGATGCTTTCCTTTTAAGAACCAAGTGAAGAGGAGAAGCCCATGGACTATGAGAAGGACATACAATACCTTTTGAAAGTAACGTGTTGAACTCACGCCTGGCAAAAACCAATTTGTCCGGTGCCAGTCGGCGAGGTCGTGCCATGACTGGTGGACCATTAGTGACTATGTGGTGTGCAACACGATCAGTCACTAGTGCCAAATTCTCGATAGGTTTTGGTCATCCTGGGGAATCTGGAGATCAATGTCTGGAAATCCACAGAGATATCGGGCAATAAACCCGTGATTCGGCAAACGTCTGTGCGTGCGTTGAGACCCGTGTCTTTGATATTCGACGTTGGGTCGTTCAACTGCAATCTACATAAATCGACAAGCAATTCAAAGTACTGCAAAAAGTCGATACCCAGTATTCAAGTGGGAAACATTCGCAAGAATGAACGGTCATGGATACCGTTGTTGCCCTCCCAGGTTGACCGTTAGTTGTCTTGTTGCAAAGGTAGGAATGAGAGTGCCATTCTCAGCGCATAGCCGAAGCGTCGTAGCTCGTGGCTTGCTGCTACCGATAGGAAAAACTGAAACTTGGATTGCCGTATCTACGAGGAACCTAGCGTTTGTGTGATGGTCACGTACGAAAAACTGACTGCCAACCTGGGGAGGTGGGCCGGCGAGTACGTCCGCTTTTACTCACCGGCTTACCCTTTTCTTGTCGCATAGGTGCAGGGCTTCCTGCGACTGCGAGCTCCTGGTCCATGGCTACGATGAAACCCTTGGTGTGGTCATCCGGGGCTTTGGGTGGTTTGCGCTGTGTGGGCTTCTGAGCCTTGGGTTGCTTTTGGCGAACGTGGGCATGCTGTGCTACGCGTTTGAGCCTAGGCTTAACCCTATATGGGTTCGCATTGGGTACCGGGACTCTGTCAAGCGATGGTGTATGCATTGTGGTCGTGGCTGTGAAGGCCACACCGCATACCTATCTCTATTTCCCCTGTATAATTGCGATATCGTGGTAACGAGGAAGTTATCTTTATTACCGAAACGTGCAACTATTTTATCGGCAATCGACGCAACTTTGTCGATCGAGGCGTCCTCCAGCAACGGTGTGACCGTCGGTTGGACGTGACGTGGCAACGACTAGAGCCACAGCTCTCTGACGATGTCACAGTGGGTGTTTGCTGGGCCGGATAAAGTGCGCAGACGTGCCAGATGCTTGCTTGGCGTCGTGTCACCAATCAGGTGGCGAGCCAGTGTTGTGGAAAAGATACTACGTACACAAATAATAATGAAATAAAGGGTACATGGAGCAGACTCACAGAAGGATTGTCCGGCTGATTGATTGGTTCTGTTCTTCAGGTGTGTGGCTCCGGTTGATAGTGCGCGGTATGGCTGAAATAGATGGCTGTGACAGCTAACGGACCGCTTGACGATAACTGATAATGTACGCGTAATGCTTCAGCAACACTCGGAGAACAGGTGCGTAGTTTCGAACAGAATTTATCTTGTGTTGTTAATTGTTGTGCATATTTAAAGAAGCTGTACAATCATGTCAGATAGAAGTGGATAGAAAGTTATGACACTACAGTACCCCCTTCTAAAGTGAAACTGGAAACGGAATACTGGATAAAGGCAAGAGTAAAATCGAATTGTTAAAGAAAACGAGCAGGAAGGTGTTTTTTCCTACCGAGGCGTGTTGTGCGTGGAACGGTTAGAGGTGTTAATACGCTTGGAGAAGTGTGTGTTGTGTCTGTGGAGTGACTTGATGTGGGTGGTGTATCAAGGATAACTGGTGAAGGAACAACATAGGGAGATTGTGTGATGGTTAAATTGAATGATGAATCGAGATACGCATGTTTTAAACGATCGATGCCTACCGAGTCATGCCTTCCCTTGCGATCTAAAACAAAAAATTATCGGAACGAGAAAGTACTCTGTACGGTCCGGTGTATGATGCTTGGAGTGGTCGATGTGTAGCGTTGCAACGAATGAAAATGTGGCTAAATGTGTGCAAATAATCAGACATTTTTTTCAGTCCACTTGTGTTGGCCTGTTGGAGTTGGTTTGGTATGCACCATATGGTCTCGCAATCGTTTGGCGAACATCAATAGAGGAACAGGGGTTGACGTCGGGGTTTGAAGCAAATCACCTGGTAGACGAAGGGTGGTTCCGTAAACCAAATCTGCCACCGTACATCCGAGATCTTCTTTGATGACAGAGCGAATGCTCAGTAAGGTGATTGGAAGACGTTCGGTCCAGTGAGGATCTTCGTGAGCGCGAAGTAAGGCTTTGAGTTGTCGATGAAAACGTTCAACTAAGCCGTTTTCTGCGGGGTGTTAAGCAGTGGTGCGAATGTGTTCGCAACCAAGTAACCGCGTGAAATCACGGAGTAGATTGGAATTGAGCACCTCTATCAGTGGTTACAATGTGGGAACACCGTCCTGGGAAATTCAGTCCGACAGGAAATGTGATGTGACGGACTCAGAGGAAATGTCTGCCAGGGGAACTGCCACCGGCCAAAGTGTGAAGCGGTCGACTCATGTTAACAAATATGTCTTACCATGTGAAGTGGGAAGTGGGCCAACAAGGTCAATGTGAAATACGAATGTCTTGGACGGAAAAATGACCTGGTGATGAAGCAGTGTGACGGTGAATCTTATTTCGTTGACACTCTAAACAAGATTTCGCCCAATGTCGGGTGTCTTTGTTCATGCTGGGCCAAACGTAACGATCGGCAATCAGACGTAAAGTAGAACGAACACTGGGGTGTGAAAATGAATGAAAATGCGTAAAAATGGGTTGACGCGTACTAAACGATGAAATGGGTCGAGGGTGTCCAGAAGAAGTATCACAGAATGGTGGATGGTGAATGTGTAAGAGGGACTTGCATGCAGCGTAGTGAGGTGGATTTGAGCGGGTCTCCGAAATGAGGGTCACTGGATTGATGTTGAGAAATAGTCTCAAGGCTGATATCGGATGGTGTAGCCATAATGTTGATCTTGAGTCGAGAGAGAGCGTCTGCGACGGTGTTGTCCGGTCAGTTGATGTGTCGGATATCGGTGGAAAATTGAGAGGTGAAATCCAAGTGACTAATTTCGCGCGGACAGTAGTGATTAGAAGGTGCATAGAAAACAAACATCAGTGGTTTGTGGTCAGTCATGATGATGAATTGACGACCTTCGAAGAGGTGGCGAAAATGTCGTATGGTAAGGTATACTGCCAGTAATTAGCAACCAAAGGTGCTGTAATTAGTTTGGGATGGGGAGAGCTTCTGTGAATAGAAAGCCAAAGGCTGAGGGACATTTGCAACTATTTGATGAAGTACCGCTCCAACGGCATGATTCGACGCTTCAGTATGCAGCACCAGTTGCGTGGATAGAGATGAGTTGAGGTGGAACAACATGCTGGCGTCTTGGAGGGCTGATTTGGTGGCGTCAAACGCTTTAGGCATCTCAGGAATGTAGAAACGTCTTTTGCTTTAGCACAACTAAGTCGGTTCGGAGTTACGACGCGTTCACGAATTCAACAGATCGGGCTTATCGAACGTTTCCCAGAGCGAGTACGGATTGAGAAGGAAGTCGGGTACGAGCGTTTGTAGTATAATGTGACCTGCAGTGAAGAGTGTAAACAGGGCAAAGCGCACGATACAACTCACCGGAAATTGTGCCAAGTTCGAGGTCATACGTTTTCTCGAAATGGAGGGCAATGAAACAAAATGGGGTCTTTACATGAGTCAAGGGAATGGTGTTGGAAAGTGAAAATAATGTTTCTACACATCTCCCCCCTAGAAGGATGGTGAGGAGCAGCAGACCTTCGAACAGTCAAATAAACACGGTGTGTATGTGTGTAGGTAGCGCGAATGATTGTACAGTATACGAGGGTCCAGTGGTAAACCGGTCTATGGCAATTGACGGGGGGGAATTGTTAACACAGGTATATGTGCTTGTGGATGCGGTGCAAGGGATGACGATGTAAGAACAGGTTCGGAAATCGCAAAAGCGTGATGTTGGGGCTCCGTAAGGTTAGGTCGGGTTACTGGCCTTGCGGTTGATGTCAATCTGAGTCCAGGTTCTTGTACCAGGAGCGTATCGGTTGCGTACGCGTGCTTCGAAAATAGAGGAGCCTTTACGAGCCGATTTCGGAGCCAGTCGGTGCCACTTGGGCAACGTTCCAGTTCAGGTGCTACTTCGGCAGCTGACACAGTGTAATGCCGTCATTGGAGAAATGCCACGGATGTCGTACGTGCGCTGAAGAGAAGACATCAAGGAAGACTGCAGGTCACAGAGTGGTTTGCTCGTAGCCCCATTATCGCCGACACAATGGTTTACCTTCTGCCGGGTGTTTGGGGCCACTCACACGGCATGCCTGGTCCATAAAAAAACTGACCGGGGCAAAAACCAGAAAAAAGACCTGGCCTGCTAAAACCCGAAAGGCGTCGGACGGTGGAATAGAAGTGGCCTCTTCCACCGTCCGACGCCTTTCGGGTTAGCAGGCCAGG
>UZAN01042805.1:27388-43305 GCA_900618425.1 Echinostoma caproni | reverse complement strand
GTGTGTGTGTGTGTGTGTGTGTGTGTGTGTGTGTGTGTGTGTGTGTGTGCAAGTTAAGCGTCGTTATTCCATTTCGCCTGTTCGCTGAGCTGGACTTTTTGTTTGCAAACGCCTCATAACCAGCCAAGGTGTCATCATCAGTGCTTAAAGCGTCTCTATGTTAATCCGTGGTTTGAAAGAACTAGCGAACAATTTTTCCAATATTTTTGGGGGACGATCAGGTTGGCTGTACACCTTTTTCCTCTCAAGGTCGTATATTATTCATTAAAAATCATTGTTACAAAATGCAATTGCTGTTTTTTCTTCTCTTGAGGAGTGGGAGAATGGAATTATTTGATGAACATTGTTTATCAAGTATCGTGTTGTCGAAAACCTAATGGGGGGATAGTACCCCATTAGAAAAAAACGTTATTCCCCAATCAATACACGTAGAAAAGGCCAAAATATACGTAGTCAAAGAGGGGAGGGATGGTCCTAGAGTGGCTCCATGGGCGCGAATTCTCAGGGCCACGTAATGATTGACCCATCAGCGTCATCATCACGTTTGAGAAAGACGTTTTGCAAAAGTTGTATGCCGTATGCTAGGTGGGTGTGTTTACGCTCGAAACTTTCTGTCATCCACTGCAGGAGCACAAATGGAACTTATTCGTAATGTGAGTATGTTGAACATCGGGACTTGGTTCTTGAATCACACAGAACTTCAGTGTTCTTGTCGTATCAGTTCACATATTCATTCTCGTGGTTAACCTCAAGGTTCAGAGTACCGTACACGGCGGTTCGATTCCCCACAACTATCCTTTTGATGCTCATGTGCTTATCATACAGTCAATGGCTTGCAAAACGTCATCCCCGCTGCTAGACAGGCGATTGGAAAAAGATAATCAAGATTTTCCGCTACATCGTTTATCTAATCAATATATGCGTCATTTAAAAGACCTAAGATGCTTGGGCATTTTTTTTACCATTGATTTCTACAAATCCCCGCATCCCATATTTTTGATTTATATATTCTTTAATTACAGAGTCATATCTTTGGCAAGAGATTGCTCGACCTCAGGTTCACGGATACGACATGAATGCGGTGGCGTGGTTGTCCCCAACCAGTTATGTGTCGGCTGGAGATGAGAAGATCGCCCGTGTTTTCAAGGCCACACGTACATTTTTCGCTGCCTACGAGCAGTCTTCTGGTATCCGGTGTACGTTGGGAGATCAGTCTTTGGCTGAAGGTAAGTACATTGGTACATGTAGATACGTATCGTGTTACACATTCCTGAAGCTTTTGCCTACCATACTCCCTGCGGGCGTTTTGTTCGATCGTGTGTTCTTCGACAGCATCTACACATATCTTATTAACGACTTCGATGGCTGTGGGGGTGCCACATCGTGTGGCTTTATGATGAACTCCAATTGAAAAAGTCATTTACGTTTTATTCAGAACCAAATCACAGTGCTAGCAGGAATACTTATCTCATGCCCTACCTTTCAGTCTAAGCTATATTTTTTAGTTGATGACGCATTGTTCGAGTAATATTGTTAGTTAGTAGCTGATTGCTACGTAGCTGTTCGTGGCAGAGCATACCAACGGCCACAATCGTTGCGGTAGCTAGAACGCTACTTCCTTTCGATAAATGACGGATCGTGCGGTTTACCGGCTACCGGAAAATTTGGTCTCCAATAAGGTTGACAGTAGACACCTACCCGTCGTAATATATTGAAACGAATCGGATAGCTGCAATAAGGTTTGTAATGCTTTCACGCAATTCACAACAGCGGGATCGAGTGTTGAGCCGTGCAAGGCATGCTTTAAGTTCGCATAGATCAATGGTGTTGTTATCGGGTATGGGCAAAGTGAAAAACGGTTTGATTGGCTACCCGGTGATCAAGTAGGTAGTATGTTATCGTTCTACATGTGAGGTCCTGGATTCCATTCCTGGTGGTACTATGGATACGCGCTGCTGATGAGATCCAACCAGGCCGTAACAACTGTCTAGTGCTTCCTAGCTTCGTAAATCACGCTTGGTTTTCTCTGTGCGCGACGAGCTTCGCCATTTAATTTTATTTCTCATGCAGTTTAAGTAGCTGCAATCGGTGCACCTTGGGTCGTAGTGTACGAGTTTGGAATCCCTCCACTGCCACCCAATATCGGTGGTAGGCGGCTTCGCCGTGATCCTGCTCAACACTACTCCTGACCTCATGGGAGCTTTCTGTGGTTCTTCACTCCAAGTCCTGGGGGTCCTACGAGTGAACAGCATATCTGTCTGTCTGTAGGGTTTACTCCGTCTGCTGTTCATCGGAGAAAGTTGTGTAATACTGCTCGGATTGATTATCACCACCCCTGAATGCATTTAAAGTTATCTACAATTGTTTCGTTCTTGTCAGGACTCAATGTCATCTATACGCATTCACGATAGTTACCATTATATGAACAGGATCCAGAATGAATTTCTCCTGCGGTTCGCTATTCACTTGGGCCAGTCTAGACGGCCGACATTGGCTTACTTCTCGTTCACACTACATCGTCGAGCAACTATCGTTCATTGTCCTCGTATTTGTTAAACAACCCCGCTGTTGCCCGACTCGAAGCCGCGTCTATCTAATTTTGTGTCCTTGTATTTAGACCGCACTACTTCCTGTGGCTGCATGATTTCCTCCGTTTGCTCATCATATGAAGATATGTCGTCCAGAAAAGCGGTAAATACGGCCAATCTCCCAGATTACATTCTCACACACGACTGAGTTAGGACCGTATGCAAAGCAGACTACATTACATTGATTGTTATATTAACCGAATATTTTTCATGATTTGTTTGTGGACGCGATATTCCCAGGTCAAGCGGAGGTATTTTCTTGTTGCATTCACAACCGGATCCTGGCTCACAAGGCATGCCGTAATGGAGGCCTCTGTCCAGTTCATTGGACCATACACACTTTGGACGAGCCGAAACTTCCAAGGTCGTAATGCACTTTGATGCCCACTCGAGTAGGTGACCATTACCACAGCCAGAAAGCTGTGAGTGGATGTGGTTCGTACGCGTCTTCTTGGTTAAAGATGGAACAGTTGGGTCCTATTGTACTAAGCATCTTTCTTGAGGCAAGGTCGTTCTTGTCGTTGTGTTTGGCGAAGTGCTGCTAGCTTGATAGATGTTATGGTGAGACTCACTCTCTTGTTCCAATAATATTTTCACGACATAAATGATTGAAAACAAGAATCGTTTGTTTAGATTAAGAAGCTTGAAATCGTTTGTTTTGTTCACTGCTTTTGCCTCCGATGATCGTTCGTAATTTTCGAAAACCTGGATCACTCAGGAATAATCGCTGCATCAAAGCAAATAATTCAGTGTTGTTTTACTCATATACGCCTTTCATTCATCGTTGTTTTCTCCTCCACACTGCATCTCCGGAGCAAATACATGTTTTGTTTTTTTCACTTGCAGTCGCAATTCAACCCACTTTGGGCCTGTCCAACCAAGTTGCTTCAAGTGCATCCGCCGGTGTCCTGACCGAGACGCCTCTCGAGAAAACGAATTCCGTGAGTGTGATTCGTGTCTCTTCCGGTCATCTCAGGACCATGTCTTGCGTTCCCATACCCTAGTTACCCCGGTAACTGTCATCCATGCATATACGGTTAAACATCAGCTGTCATGTCCACGCTAGCCCCTCACTTATTTGATGGCGTTTTTTTCGCAAGGTGTACTCCTTGACAAGGTCCTCGCAACTAATTCATTTTACAAAGTCTCTGCTGTCCAGCGTGACTAATGGTTCCAAACAATATGACCATTTGCAACTGGTAACCTTTCATTCGATAACCGAAACGCTCTGTTTGTGGACAAGGGATCAGCTTCAATTCCGTTCCATCTTGCAAGCGAGATAGCCTGCAGTGCGCGGACATGTGTGTGTAGGACATGTCTAGTGAAAGGAAGCAGATGTAGTTGGTTGTTTTATATGTTTCTTGTGTTTTTCGGGACGCTGACTATCTAATAGTAAAGGCCATTCAGCGTTCTCGATGCAGTGCGCTGAGGTCCCAACTCAAAGTTTTGTTATGGAAATTGTTTACAATCTCATGCTTCTCTTTCCCCATGGGATATTTACACAGTCGAATCGTTTCTCGGTGAAAAATGATAAAATGTCACATGAAACTCCGGGTAGAAGATAACGGATAATGTAGTCTTCAATCAATTTGCGTTTTTTACTTGTATGGCAATGTAAGGTGTGCCAGGGTTTCATCGAGCCTGTTGTGTCCGGATCTCGTTTGATCACAATATACACACAACAAGATATCACACGATGACACACGAGAAACACGCGTACCTCAACAGCCACACTATTCGTCTAGCTTCACGAGTACTATCACAGCACAGATTGGACGCCACGAGCACTAGTAGCCTTCTCCCAGCTACGTAAGCAAGAACACGGTTAGTGCACAGCGAACGTGTACTTGACACACAGGAAGCAAGTCAATTTACAAGTTTTAATCTGATGCTTATGTGTCTCAAAATAGAATCGATTAATGCAATAAAAAGATTATGTCAATCAAGTACAGTTAGCAAAGTTCGATCGATCATAAGTCAGGGAGTTAGCGAATTTCAATCGATCACGCATCGGACGGACGGAGTGAATGTTTCCGTATGACGCGATATGATTGATTGTTCTCGGCGAGATTGGTATTGATTCGCAATGTCCGAATTGCAGACACTCGAAAAATAGTCAGTTTTAGGTAAAAATAGTCTTTTTACCTAACAAGCCTCCGCTTGAAAAATTCAATAGTTGGCGCTCGAACGACGTGAGATGTATGGGTGTTCCAAGTACTGCATACTCTGACTGCAAAAGATTGGCGCCGGATTTTCAGTAGACACTTTGGAATCAGTAACTTGAAACGATGTCTCCAAAGATGTATATTGTCTAACAACGTGAACAACGACCGACATGGATGGTTTGGGTTCCGCAGTATTTGATATGCCAAAATCACATCTCTCCGAATTCGGCGATATTGAGCAGAATATAGTCCCAAAAATCATAATGTCTCACAGGTGAAGTAATACAATCCCTTCATCATCTTGGTGGCAATCATTTGTGGACTATGCAGCATCTTGATCATGTTGCAACCATGGGTTCCAAGCTTGGACGGTGTACTCTTTGTACGGTCGAATGTATACTGATAGCAAAGGTGGGAAGAGTGCTTATTCAGACCGCTCAAAGAGTCGGCTAAGCACGCCGACATTCTTCACAGCAGAAAAGGGAGCCTTGGGGTAAGTGATCGAGCAGCTTAAGTTCTCTTGAACAACTACCTGAGTCCTTCTCAATTGAGGTATGTGCAGGCTGCTGATTCCCGAGAAATTACGGGAATCTACTCTTGTGACGTAAGGAAAGGATTTTACATTATGCAGCATTAAATTCAGTGTCGTTCTCCTCAGACCATTGATAAGCTGCTTAGGTGTTTCTTGAAATATTAACGAACCATCTGTTACTGTATTCCAGATTTCGGTGTCGTCTGCAAACAGTATTTTTTTTGGCCGTAACATATTCGGTAGATCATTCACGCATGCGAGGAAAAGATGGGAACCAAGTAAAGACCCTTATGAAACACCGCGGATAGGGAATCAGAAACACGACTTGATGTGGTCCGTTGTCGGAAGAATGCTCTAATCCAATCAAGCACGAAACCTCGAATGTGTTGATTGTAGAGCTTCTGTAGCAAAATTGGGTAATCTACCCGATCAAATATTTTTGAAAAGTCCAGATAAATTATGTCTCCCGCATCCCGTTCGTCGATTGTTCCGGTCCATTCATTTCGAAGAAAAAGCAATTTGGTGTAGTTGGATCGCCTTTACCTGGACCCATGTTGAGCTGTAGAAAGCATGTTGCATCTTTCTAGGTGTTCCGTCAGAGAATCTGTCACCATTGACTCCATGACTTCAGAAGAAGGTTATAACCAGTCAGAATGGGATCTGAACCAAGTTTCTAGGTTTCAGGGGTTCCATTAGATGTCCCGAATGGGGATGTGGCTATCAGCCCAATGGTTAGATACACTGGATGATATAGCTGAGTGTCGTAATGAATGGTGTTCGGGCATCTACTCACTTTCGACACAGATAGAGTTCATTTTCTTTCTGTATCGCCATTTTAGATGTGTTCCTAGCTACGTTTCTTCCAATTACTTCTACCTCATTGGTGGCAGCTGAAAACCTCGGCATTTCAAGGGTAATCCTTTCACAGATGGTAGGTATGTTCAGTGCCAGTCGATATAGATGAATCAGTGTCAACTAAAGGCAAACTGCTCACAAAGATCCGGAGTTTCGTGATATAATCGGTCAGCTCTAACCTAGTGGTGCCACAGTGAGTTGCTCATCTGAGATACCGGGCTCAAGTCTCTCTTGATTCTAAGCTAACTGCCCTTCGTAAACAACCTATATAGTAAATTGAGATATCGATGTGCCCTCGTAGCTCAGCTTCTAAAGTTTATGTTGTCTAAA
The DNA here is from genome assembly GCA_900618425.1 of Echinostoma caproni. NCBI lineage: Eukaryota > Metazoa > Platyhelminthes > Trematoda > Plagiorchiida > Echinostomatidae > Echinostoma > Echinostoma caproni. The sequence continues at coordinate 36,835 of UZAN01042805.1, read as the reverse complement.
GACCTGATAGGCGTCGATGCTTTCATTGAGGAAATACCAGTAAACTTAACGTTACTATTCCGCATATCGTTTCGCCGGTTACTGAATGTCCATCATCATTGTTTTTTAAGTAAGTAGTCTGATACCAAAGTGCATGAGAGTTACCACCCACGCGAGACTACTAACAATAACTGACGCGAGCGACTTCCTAGTTGACTGCTATCTTTTCTCAGGTCAAAATCGACCCTAACGAACTGCGTTCTCCTCCACCTTGTACAAGATGGTGAGTTCTGTGCACAAATCGTTCCACGGTTCGAATGTGCGGGAGGTAGTTTGATCGGATAGTTGTGAACTCTGGTCAGATTTTTCTTTTCACTCACAACCCGTTCACCACAACATGACCAAAGTTCGCATAATGATCCTGGGAATAGCTGAACTCGATTCCTCCGCCTCAAAGTCGTACGCGTGCGTGTGTACGTGCACGGGCGCGCGCATCATTCGTCACTGGCGAAAGATACGGTTCAAACCTATGTCACAAGCGTTGAGAATTCATTCGTTTCTTTTCCGGAGTAGGATGCTACGGTGCACGCAAATAATGGTCCATTTCGCAGCTTCCTGTTCTAATTTTATGGTTATAATTAATTGAATTCCAGCGGTACGTTCGACACCCTCCCCCGAAGATTGTCTGTTCAGCGCTTAATATGATGATATCCTCTCTCGGACTCAGAATATCTTCACGAGACCCCTTGATGACAGTAATTAACACTGACATTATATATATATATATATATATCACCTCTATTTAAACATCGCTGTGTTCATTCAGAAAAATACGCATCCTTTAGTACCATGGAAAATAGAAATAGCTTGGAGTGTACACTCCCACAAGAGCTAGGGTCCAGGTAGAAATATAGTTCATAGTAGGAGCGAAACACGTTTCGAGCTTCACACAATTTCCTGCTGAATATTCATTCATCCCGGTGCATGGAGCAATTGGTGGACTTGGTTGGCTAACCCAACCTAGCTCACTACTTATGTCATTTTTTTAGCTTGACCGATCCCGTATCCCATGCTATTCAACTCGCTGTGGCGTGATTACCATCCGTCTGTTTCAATTCAATTCTGTTCAATTCTCTTATTACATTTATTTGGGTTTTATGATAGTGCATGTCAATTAATTTTCTTCTGCCCTCCTCTCCCTGTTCTTTTCAACCCAGTATCCTGTTCCTTTGCCAACTGAAGATCGACTTCAGCAAACCACATTGTGGCCCGAGGCGAAAAAACTGTACGGTCACGCATATGAAGTGAGTATGAGCTCTTCCGCAAGCCAAGGCACGGATACGCTGCGGTCATTGGACGTGTCTTTCCGTTATAACTTCGTCAGATTTGGTTTCCGAACCTAATTTCGTTCCCTCAGTAGGTGTGCTATTAAAATTCGTTGGAGCTTTGTGAACGGGTACTGCTAGGTGGTGCAACCACTTACCAAGAAAAAGATTAAGGTTCTCAGTCCTGGCTGCAAGGTAGTAGGCAAGGCGAAGTGGAGACATAAACTTGGACCAATTACTCCTTTCATCATTTGTACGCATCGGACGGCAAAACTCCAGTGCAAAACCCATCACCGCACCGCGAGCGATGTTTGCTGAAGCAGGTAGCGGTTGGAAGAAAACGAAAGGCGGTCAAACTAAGACGTGGCATGACGGTATAAAAGCCCTGACCAGGAGACTGGTTCACACAGGTCCCGTTAGGCTACCTGACTGGGAACCCAGAGATCATGGTCACCGATGGTTAGAGACATTGAGCGATATGGCTGAGTGTCGCAAGTAGTGGCGTTCATATGTATACTCATTATTCTCGCAATTTCAGTCTATGTAAATGTTATCTTCCACCTGAATCTGCTCTCAACATTCTAATCATCATTCTGCTGTTTTATCCAAGTGGGCAACCAAAACCGACGCACGAAAGTGCATGGTTAATGGTTGTAAGAACTGAACTGAAATAGGCGCAGAGTTTTAGGTTACCGCGGTCGCCCACTGGTTGACGTCCATAGGTTACGTTGTTTGGAACATGTTTTACGCTTGTCACCAAAATGGGCTGATACGGCGCTCGATGTTTTTCGAGAGTAAATGGAAAAAGACAAGATTGGTGAAAATAAGACCCAAGATGAGTGTATAAAAATGCTACCTGAGAGACTCAGTGATATGGTTTGCTTTAGGTCCACTGGGTGGGGACCTGGGATCATTGTACTCAATGGTTAGAAACACTGAGTGGTATGACTGTGTCATGAACAGTAGCTTGAAATTAGCTATTTGCTGTTTCTGGCTTAAAAGATTGGTGCTGTGTTCTCTCCCTGTATCTTTCTGTTTATTTTAATTGAATTCACCCACCTGAGGCAGTGGATTCAGATTGTTATTTGCCATTGAGGAGGATTTTCGGGCGGTGAAATCTGCCAATCTCAATACGTAACCCTGACAGTACAGCGGTATTCACGGACATTTAGCAGTTCATTTGGCTGGAAAAGACATCAGACATCTTAGTTCGTTTACTTAAAAAATGAACAAGCAAGGTATGCCATATACATATATATTTTCCGCCTTGATTTCCACATCCGCTGCCCTGAGTAGTAAGAAGCCGACGCTCAGTCGGTAGTATTATGTTCAGCTCTGTCTACAGTTTGTTTATTACGTACCGTTGATTTTAGCACGAACCGTTTGGTAAAACGGGTGAACTTTGGTTAGCGACATGCTGCAAACACGAGAGAGGGAGGAAATATTTAAGTAAAAACTTAGTCCGGATTTCCACGCCGTAAAGTTTGGGTTGTCTTGATCTACAGATGAAGGATAAGTGTTCGATAGTGTTTTGGTCAGAAATAACGAGGCTGGATGATAGAAATGAGGACAGCCATGAGGGTGAGCGACCGTCTCAGGTCTGTGTGAACAAGGAAGAGGCTTAGTTCCCGGAACTGTCTTGGCGTGTTCTAAAGAATATAAATCAGAATAATGCCAGTAGAGAAGCTATAATGAAGTCAGTATGTGGGGATGAGAAAGCGAATGCGGACGACATTAGTAAGAGATCGTTGAGTAATCAGAAAGCTCGATCCAGAAGCGAAAGAGCAGATCACGAAGCTCCACCACACACTGCTGTATTCCAGTTTCTTTTCTTATTGACGCAACGCTCGTGATATGCTCAAACCGTGTTTGCCATTTGTGAGTCCATCCAAGAACGTTGCCCATAGACCGGGAGATATTTTTCCAGTGCTTCAAATTGAGCGGAAAAGCCTAAGCACATCGCAACCGACAAAGTCTCAGAAGTGGCCTAGGCAAGGACATGATGTAGATCATTAAAGATCGCTACTAACACTGGTGTAGTATCGATTCGAACCTCATCACCCTAACAGCCCGTTGACTGACCACAACTGTAGTCCTAGCATTATCTGTACTGTACTCATTAAAGCGAAAAGGATGACTGATATTGAAATCATGATGGGGGAAATTATGTTTATTAGGCGGTTATTACTGTTCTGACCTCTTCTCATTTCAAGCGTACTTGATACTATGTCATCATGTTCCGACGAAGATAGATTTTGAGCGACTTCTGAAATCTGTAATGCGGCCGCACCCTCTTTATTAGTTGCAATTATCGGCATCAGCATTCTCATTAGTTCACCTTTTCTGGTTCTTCCTTTTTTGGCGAAAATGCGCATCGTCTCCGTTCAAAATCATCAGATGCCTCAATCATTCCCCTTTCCCTGTCTGCGTTGTCTTCAATTGTGCAGGTCTACTGTCTCGCAGCACATCCGCATCTGCTGCTGGTTGCCTCAGCTTGCTTAGCCACGAAACCACAGCATGCTTTCATCATTCTCTGGAACGGGTACACCGATTGGACTATTCACGCGGTAAGTGCTGTTTTGGTCATGATCTGATCATTTCCCAATCAAATACCCTACCCTGTTGCATTTATGGGTGAATGAATATTCGTCGAGTGACACATTGCATCGAAGCCCCAACAATGGAGCAAAATTGTATGGTCATTTGCAACGTCCAAATAACCTATCAGTCAAATTGCCAATAACTTGCTAAACACCGTTGTCAACACAACGCGCACTGATTGCCTCCACCCTCACCACTTCTAACTTCCCAAACGGTTTACGATCGTTTAAGTTCCGAGTTATTCTGCGATTTTTCAGAAACCCTCAAGTTGGTTTATCAACATCATCAACTCCGAAAGCCTCAGTATAGTTGGGGGTGGATGTCTAGGGCTGCAACTGGTCACCCTTCTCTTGCACCTCGCGAGATGCTCCCGTACGACCAATCGTCTTAAATAGCCTTTGTCGAGGAAGCCTTACTCACTGCCTTATCTTGGCGGTGTTTTTCCATCAAAGTGAGAGGACGAAAAACCGACATCCGGTGGTATAACTGGGTTGGTGGACCACTGGTAGTCCACCTAGCGGAGTTGGCCGAAAAACGTGATTCCAAACCAACCAAGAAGAAGCGTAAGAACCACACACACACCTTCCTGGTCGCGGCAGTGGTCACCGGCTCAATCGGGCATCAAGGTCTATTGGACACCTTGGACGTTTGACCCCGTCCAAAGGGGGTGTATGATCCGGTGAATTGAACATCGGCCCACAATAGACTGCGGTTTTCGCACACCGCCTCGCTGCCTTACGGATCAGGCTTTGGTTAACCAAAGACTCCGTTTGTGAATTCCTCAAGAAAATTCATCTACTTTGGCCTGGGTAGTATTCAGCCCATATTCAAATCATAAAACTTTTTTACTTTTTATGAAGAGTATGGTACCACGCTTTCTTTGGCACGGTCTGAACTCAGACATGTGTGAAATATAAATAAAAATGATCATTGGGAAAGTCTTGAACACAGGATTGTTGTATAACGCTTGTTTACGATCCTCCTCAGCGCACTTGCATCACACCCAGTGCCATTCACACACGATAAATTACTCGTGTGATGCCAAATTCAATCTACCCATCGACACTGAGTGTTAGTAGCTTGTGCTGCCCTCTTACTCCATAAGATAGCACTCGCCTGGCATTTGATTCACCAAACAGCGATGAACGCGCTCTCTTTATTCTCCTGCTGTTCCTTTATTAGCGTCTCACGCATCACCAACTGACTGTGACCCAACTGACGTGGAGTCCGAATGGACAATTCCTATTGGCCGTGTCACGTGATCGTACGTGGAGTGTGTGGTACGGTGTGGAGCAAAAGTCGGACGATGACACCTCATGTCCCACGCTTCCGAAAACCTACAGTCTGCTTGCTTATCCGGCAAAGGGAAAGAGTCATTCACGAATCATTTGGGCCGGGGCTTGGACCCCAGATAGTCGGTAATTATGCGTTTGTATGGATGCATGTGTTGGTTGGTCCATTAAAATTTGCGTGCGACGGATTGCTTTTTACTAACGAAAGTAGCCTGCTCATTTAGACGACTGTCTGATTTTGCGTGGATATTTGTACGGATTGAACCGAATTCTATATATGATGAAAAATGACCTAATATACTAAAATCAGGTGTGTTCTCCCAGTTCACAATCACGGGAGTTTGAGTGTTGACATAAAATGGGTTTGGTTGTATTTCATGGATTTCCACCGATGCGTGGCACAATGCATAAAGGAGTTACAGTTAGCATACTTTATAGATTACTCTTTGTAAGATGCGTTTGGTTTTGAAAAGGGAATTATTCAGTTGATGTGTTATCCTGTTCAAACTGTTTAATATAGGTTTACATGGCTTTTAATTTGTTCAAATGCTAAACAATTCGATTCTGTGCTCTCCAATATGCATCAGATACTTCCTGACCGGTTCCCGGGACAAAGCCATCCTTGTCTGGACAGTGCCCTCTGTTCTTGATTCAAACGCGGCCGCCCCAGTGGCTAGTGTTCCTCTTGACGCGCGTCACAACTGTTCCGATGCTGTCACGGCCTTGGATGTGATCGGTCTGACCCATTCGACGTCCTCTTGGAACTACCTGGTGGCTCTGGGCTTGGAGTCTGGCCAACTTCAGCTTCTTTTATTCCGTCTATCCCCGCCTGACCAGTCGTCATCTGCAACACGAATAGACTGGTCTCCACCAATCCTCTTTAACCCTGAATTGTGTCACGTAAAAAATAAACGTGTACGACGCTTGGTTTTCGCTCCTTTCGGCGGTTCTGCTGCTCGAAGAATCCTAGCGAGTGCCGCAGATGACGGTTTGGTTCGTCTGTTTGAAGTGGACATTGAACAGTGTTAAGATATTTTATGCTGTGATCCCTCTTTTCTCTTTATGAACTCATTTTTCTGAAACCCAGTCAAGCATACGTCCGAATGTACAAAACATAGAAGGTTGATTTAATCATGGTCGAAATGTCTTCTTAACTTTATTTGTCTACATTGGGTTCCATTGTGTTTAGCGACTTCAGACATGTTGATAATAATACATGTGTGAAAACGGCATGCACCAGATAACTCTTGGGGCAACCATTTGACTCGTTTTTGCATTATGGATTACATCTTTAATACGACGATTCACATTAGAGCTTTCTCCAAGCATCTAGCCCGGGATTGTGGACTACTGATTTGCATTTTCAAAACCTTCGTGCGCACAAACCTCATTGACACCACTCGAACTGCCACGAAGACAGTTCCACTATCCTATGGTTTAATGACCTATCATACTTGCTGTATTCCTCTGGTCTCGAACAAAGGTTGCCGACGTTCACTTCTACTACTGTTCCCTGATTCAATACCACACCGATTTTACCAGACCGCTAATTGGTACACCAAATCAAAACTCAGCCGGATCTGCTGAACTTACTGACTGTGCAGCACGAGAGTCTAGTTAATATTCTTCACATTCAGGATGATAGAGCTCTCCTGTTTCACCAGTCAGCCATTCAGAAGCTGACCAAGCATTTTTTTTTCCGGGCGCGCAGCGCACACATCCCGGTCTTTCATAACTCTACTGGTAACAATTAGATTATTGAACTGCCTAAACAAAAGTCTTCTACAGACCAATCATAAAACGACACTGACGCATTAGATCACCTGGCGTGCGGGAAACACTATCCAACACATTCTCTTCTCTTTATGACGCTTCATTTTGCAATCCTGAATGTTGCATCCGGTCATTTTGTCGTTCATGAAGGTGATAATTCTACGATACACGTCATCGGTTCCTGAAGGTGAATCATGTATGCCCATCGTGATACCCTATCGAACATTGTCTGTTTCCTCTATCATTATCAAGTGGATTCGGTTTCTGTCCATTGGTCATTGGCTATATTACGCTTTGTAAGAGCTTTTTGATTGACTGCGAAGCTACTGATCCCATTACTCATGTCTTCCCTATCGGCTCTAGCGTTTGCACACACAACAACTTGTTTCCCGTAGATAGCAACTCATTGAGATATACTTCTTCAACATTGTGATGCGCATTTTAGCCCTAACCTGATGAATGTGTGGTATGCTTTGCGGTTGTAGTTGTCGTAACCCGCAACGATCATCCCTTGATGACGTCTTCTCTCGTCCAGATAACGATTTTACAGTTAGGGAAATAGAACACATTAAAGTGTGTAGGAAATCAGTTATTGTACGAATAACATACTTATTTATCGGTAAAGGGAAAGACGAATGAATATACACAACCAAGGAATAACTGGCTCTGTCAAAAATCTTGGCTGTATTGTATTGTAGTTACATATGCAAGCAATTATACCTAGATTTCAGTCATGAACTGTCTTCACTTTTACACTGGGATAACAAATGATGATACTACAACTGTAAAACAAACAAAATATGGTTTTTTTAGATTAAAAATTAGGACCTTTTTCTTGTCAGTTCGAATGCTAGTCAGGTAGGCTACTGTAGGATTGCCACAAATGTTTATACAGTATGATAAGCAGCGACATTTCGATTGGATTGTGGCGTGCGAACCACAAGCAGATTGAGCGGGTGACTGGGGTTGTTCAGACTTATGGGCGAACTACGCACGTTTAAGTAATGTGAAGAGTACGGTTTTGCGATTGGAATGTGTATGAGCATAAGAGAATAATTGCCGAATCACGCTGAAAAGCAACACAATTCCTTTTAGGTAAGCTAGAGGAACAAAAATCATGATGGGGGAAATGTACTGATAATATGTAGTTGAATGCCTGAATCTAAGTTGACCTACCTTGCGTCTCTGAAATGATCAACAGCGCAGTTTACCAGCGTGCTTGCATATGGGAAAATCAACCAGATAGCTTTTTATCGTGGCCCCTGGTTCTGTGCGGAACTGATGACTAAAGGTTCCAACGGATACTTAGACCGGGAAAGAGTAGCAACGTATTTGAAAGATTTAGGAGCATCCAACTAGGGGTCACATTATTTATGGAACTTTTTCACTCCTGGTGAACTGTTAGAAAATAATTCCATTTCGGAATGATTTGAGATTCCTTGACATCATCCGCATATTAAGAGGTATTGGTTATCAGGATGAACGATAAGTCATAGATGAATGTTGAATATGATTACGGAGAAAGCGCAGCACCCTGAAGGACTCGAATTATTTGCTAGCTGTTTCGAAACAGTTCCGTTTGCTTTCGTTCTTTGAACCCTTCTTGTGAAATAGTGACCTTAACTTTGGAGGGACAGACATCTTAGTTGACCAGTGACTTGCATTAGAGTATTCTTGTTTCAGAACAAAACAATTTCCAGAGAATACAGCTGTCTGGAGTGGTCTCGATGACATATATATTTCGTAACTCGAGAAGAGTGATCAACAAATCGCTACCCCGTACCAAGCACTTCCTGATAATCTCCGTCACTTGTTCGACCGCGATTTCTGCTTTGTCATTTGGTTGGCTTTAATACTGGTTGGTGTTCGAAGTTCCACCGAGCACTGAATTGTTGAAACTCAATGCCACGAAGTTGTACGTCATCTGCGATCGATTTTACTGATATTCCTTGTTGTGTCTGATTGCTGCAGATCATCTTCAAAGAAGTCATTCAAGCAGCCCACGATTACCAGATAGTTAATCTTTCTATGATGAAACACCTAACATGAACATTCTTCTTGACCGTTCTGGTCTTTTTTTGCATGCCCCTAGGTTCTTTCGTTTGTTTATCTGTCCGCAGGTACTCCATCTGGTGATCACTTGTTCTATCCGATATGCCCGGCCAGTTTTATATCCCCTGGGAGCGACTGAGACTGGTTGATACCAACGTGATAGTACAGTAGCAAACGCATCACGGTTTGTCCAGTAGCTTTGGAAATCACCTGCTTATCACCGCAAAAAATCACCACGTCTGATCTATCTGCGAACTTGAAGAAGAGTAATACATTTATTGGAATGATCTTTTAATGAAATATCCTTTTTCTCCTTACCCATTTCAAGGAGGTAGTTGAACAGGATTGAAATGGGTCTACAAGTTCGCGTGCTTTGATTCAGCTGTAAATGCACATTTATCTGAGCAGGTCGTGGTGGGAACGTA
>UZAN01042805.1:5432-18783 GCA_900618425.1 Echinostoma caproni | reverse complement strand
ATTCGCAGACTGGAGAGCGCAAATAATTGATTTCCGTGATTAATATCCATGCCGTGACCGAAAATTGGAGGTCCAGTGATCTATGGGATCGATTTAATTTAACCATCCTTCAGACTCTATCTTCACGCACAAAAAATGACAAATGCTGACTTCTTACGGTGCAATACTGAATACGTAAGACCAATCGGAAATGATGCTGAATGATTGTAACTCGGGATGCACAGGTTGGTGTTGGTGAGTCCTCCAATTGAAAGAACTCAACACCCTTCAGCAATCGCTATCTATGGTAAATTAAAAGATACGAGGAATGTTGGATTACGTGCATTTCCGGCACCCTGTTGTGTGTGTAGTCCGACTCAGGTTAACAGTTGACTTCTACAGAAGAGATCACAACTATAGAGCCCTGTAGATGGGTTGAAATATGCGCATTAGAGAAGGTCGCTAGTATCAACNAACATATATGTAGGATGTTTTTTTATGTCTGCTACGGAACGTTTGAGGCACGGAGATAAAAAGCACGGTGCAGTCCCCGTTCAGTTTCATTGATTTTAAAGAGGAAACTGCCTGGAAAGTTTCGTGTCATGGTGCTCTCACGTTCTCTCAGCAGCACGTTTTAACTTACCAACGGGGATAGCCGCGATTAATAACGGAACGCATTCGCACATCAGACCATTGATTGGATTGAGCTCAGTTTGCTTCCTTGAAACCAAATGATGCGACTGGTTAATTTTCAAACATTTTTCTATTCAACCTGAGCTTAGATCGGCTAAATGCGGTGGAAAGTTCTGAGCAAAAGGATAGCCCAATCATCAGAGATAGCATGTGTGGTTCAGGATAACAATGTACGAATCATCTCATTGATCAAACTACAGTCGGTTCTACGATAGTGGTAGAGGGCAGTGGTTGCCGAATTAGCATGATGTCGATCACTGACTCTTCCTCACATAATTCATTATTGATTGGTTTCTTTCCTAACATCTTTTTCGGATGACTAGGATGGAAAACAGCCAAACTGAAGGCAAGTTCATAAAGCTGATGAACGAGAGCAATATTGGCTTCCATCACCAATGTTTCGGGACATTGAGTTCACATTGAACGAAAACATTTTTTAGTCTAGCTACATCATCAGGCACGTTTCCCTAAGATCCATTTTGTTGGAATATTGCAATAAGCTTCACAAAGAGGGTTGTCACTTTCAGAGCAAGAACCTTTTATCTCCAGCGTACAGATTGCACACTGATGTACAATTTTCAGTGATTCTATTTCAAGGTTCGAACCACTGCACTCGTCCGTTTACCGCGTCTGCTCTTGTAACCACATGCGGTATGTGTGCATGTGGATGAATGCTGTGTATTCTCGTAGCCGCTTTGTAAGAGGTTCACGTCACTGGAATTCACTTCTAATTCATAGTGAAAATTCAGTCGTTTGTGATGCCATTCTAATCAAGAGTCACTCATCTGTCCTGATGCCTCCTTTCGGCACGTGTGTGTGCTTGTCTGTTCCCGCCTAAATCAAAACCATTGCGCTCACAGTCTGCCGGTTCCCGTGTCATACTATGCCCGTTCTAGCCCTACCTTACTATTCGCATCTGTTTTTCTCTGCCTCTGCGCTCGTCACGCATGAGTGCTTTATATCGACACGGTTGTCTGGCTTTTCACCTTATCCCCATGGTGTTCTCCAGGTTATGTGTATGCGTGTGTGTGTGTGCAAGAACCCGAAGCGGATAATACACGCAGCTACACTCACACGCTCACATCATCTCTAATTAAGCTATACTTTTCACCTGTTTTAAGCTTTGCTTCTTTCCATCTGTCTGTGAGTCGGCGTTTGCCACGCGGTTAGCTCCAGTGACAGGTAATGAAACATTAAGCATGATCTAAGTATAGCTAGCTGTCTGTTGTGAGCTGGGGAATAAGTGGGTACCGATACAAGATCTAGTGAGACTTAAAATAGTTCTGACTGTGATTTCCGTTCGTCTGCTCGAATGCGATCCGCGCGCCGAGACATGTGGTATACCAGAGTCCGGTCCGACTATTTTCGTTTTGTCAATCGGCACTGTGTAACACCATTCGGTTTCAAGGAGGCGGTCTGTTTATGGTTGAATACAATCCACCGAGGCGGTTCATTTCACTGCGCTGACTGGGACACAGATTTGGGTAAACGTTACGGAAAGAAGAGTGGATAAATCATGCAATTAAACTGCGTGTATTTTGAGTAATCAGGAGAAAGCAAGTTTTTAGTTCACGCGTCTGGTCAGGTTAGATAATCACTGGATTGACGAATGTTCACCGGGTTACGTAAAATAAAACATGGAGCAATTCATCACAGGAGGAGAAAAACACAATAATAATGAGCGATTTAGAAGTTCATTGTTCATAGATCAGACGGACTGGGTAGTGGGAGTCTCCATTACTGGCAGTAACAAGAAGAGGGTTCACAGCCCAAACCAATTTGGCTGGAAGTTTTCATCTAGCAGTTCGGTGAACGTAAATAGCCAGCAAGAAATAAAAGAATTTTAGGTCACAGCCATTGATTCCTTATTGTGCATGTGCTTTGTTGGCCTCGAATATGAAGTGTTCACACACCAACATCCGCATCCCGAACTGCAGTCATTTTACATGATATACAAAATTGTTCAACATTTGAATGTGTACACTGGCATGCGAATCTGTCTTGGCAAGGTTAATTCATAATGTAGCGACCAAGACCTGTTTTCAGTGATTAATCTTCTTTGGCTAATACATCACAATTTATATAACTCGGTTAAAATACGAGAGGGCGGAGATATTGCTTACCAAAAATGACAATAATCAATTAATAAATTTGAAAGAATATAATGTTTACTGTTTCTGGTGTGGTGTTTATTCCAGATTTGCCGAAGATTGAGAGGGACAGGTAAAAGTGGGGTGGGTGGAGGCCCATGGGAGACCCAATGTCTACAGAAATTGTTTTTTGCGCACACAAGGGTGGATTGTGAATGCGAATTCCTACTGCCTCCGTTGTGGCCAGGATGAGGTGATTGATCCTTCTGTCATCAATCGTGAGGCATGATCGCGATAAAAGATTGACATCGGCCAAAGGATCGCAGTTTCTAAGGCTTGCAGACTGATAGCAATTAATCGATTAACTCCTGCCTCGTATCAGCAGAATGAACTTGAAGTCACCTTAGGTCTACCGTAGTAACGTACGGAGAAACGAATGAATCCATTTTTCCGCGGTTAACGCTACTTGAGATGTAGTGAAATGAATCCGAAAATACATCATGGAATTTCGCAATCTGATGCCAGTTGTTCATTGTTTGTTCCAAAGAATGTGCTCCCCGCCATCAACAAAACTGAATTTTTATCATTTTTGCAGTCTCGTTGTTTATTAACTACAGTAAGTCAAATGTGCGGTTGTGCGCTACCTCTGATATCCGGAAAAAGAGAGTAAACTTATTTGGAACACTATTGACGGTACAAACTATCGTTGGCAGTACATGTGATCAACCAACCAGAAAAATGGTCGAAATGAAAAATGGTTCTAGGAGCATTTCGAATGGTAATGCAAAAGAAATACCCAGTCTGTTCGTATCAAAGGTATACGTGACATGTGTCAAGGGACAGCTCAGTAACCCGCAAAAGGTTCTGGGGCAGGCAGAATGAAGCATTCGGGGTCAGATCACAGGTCTAGTTGGGGTAAAAATACCTACAAACTAATTAAAAAGGAAGGTTAGCGTTCGGATACAGCTCATAAATTCGGAAAGAAATTCTGTACAAAAATCATTCTGATAACACTCAAATGCTGATAATCAGATGATACTTTTCAAATATAAACAAATTGGTATGGAGAAACGCGGTACACTTGTGAAATGACGCTTTGAATCCGGTGTATTATTGCTTAAAAAGGAAAACTGATGTTTTCGTAACTATTCGTCAACTATTGGTACTCTAAAAATGAGATATGAGATTAATTCCTGTTCCGTTTTGTGAACTACAAGTGCAGAAAACGTAGCAAATTAGAATCAATGGTAACTGTCCCCTCTTTTCACGGCGCTTAGAGTCCTCCCTATCAAATATGCGGATTTCGTGAATTGCGTTCGAGAATATTGCGCGAACGTGGCCAATGAACTCTTTTCAAGTGATTCCTAATAATGAACGAACTGTACTTGTGAGACAGTGTTAAAAATAACGTGTTCACAAGGTCTCACTTATTTTTGCGTAAATGCAAGGTAGCTCGGTCTGGGTGATAGATTTATACTAGAATACCACAATAATAATGGGACCTCCTAATGTAACACATCTTTTGTATCCTTTCAAATACGTAGGACTTCCTTCTATACGACTGTTCGCTTATTGGTATCGTAAAAGTTATCAATCAAAAAATTAAGTATTTCCGGGTTTAATTAGACGAAGTACTCAAATGATAACAAAGTCACATAATCAGGGCGGCGACATGCTGTATGCTTCCCCAAACAGCCGTCTATCATGTGGGAGTAATACGAGTAAAACGAAGAGAAAACATGTTGTCCGCAATACCAACANGAAAACAATTACATGAAGGTCCTGTTTAATCTGAGACTGGCATATTTGTCGTCTACACCTTTTCTCATCTAGCTGTAGCTATACTGCAACGTGAAAAAGATTTGTGCGTCAATGCTGAAGGACTAAAGCATTTCGGGTTTTGACGAAAGCTCGATGGGAAAAGGTTTATCCAGTTTTTGATCTCGCATCTTGCAGTATTTGTTCAATAAAGGAACTGGGTTACATTGTAATATTCTCGGTCAAGTCCTTCGGATTGCATCCTTGAAAGTGTCAACTGCAAAGGGACATTGATGAAGTCTGATAAACGACCAGTCCTTACCCTCTATATAAACTACCTCACAGCACTGCTCACAAATACCAGTGAGTATTATTATGAAAATAAAAAGGCATGTGAATTTTGCATTTTTACAGTGAATTTCATCTTTTGTGCTGAAAATCTAGAGCGTGGTCTGAATGGGTAGGTAGCAATGGGCAGCTAGTTCAAACTGTACTTCACGCAGTATGAACTACCGGTTTTCTTCGCAGTGTCTACCCGAAATCAGTCTCCACAAACCAGCGCGAGTAACGCTTTAAACTAAAGAGCCGGCGTTTGTCAGTAATGGATTCCCAATTCATTTGGTGGACAGGTATTGTGGTACGTTACGACAGACCCAAGATGTTCCTGGGCGAGTCTTTGAGACTTACATGAAGAAACTGAAACAATCTTGCTGTTTCGCGAAAAATTAATGAAAACCAATCTGATCACGTTCACTGAATCCCATGACAGCTAATTCAAATGAAAAAGAAAATACTATGCTTCCAGATATCCCGATGAAATCCTATGGTTTTCATGATTACTTTTTGTCGAACCTTCATTTCAGTTTGTTTAAAATAAAACCGTTCTTTGGTAATCTGTATGAATGCTTGATAGTTTGTTTTTGTTGTTCGCAGATAACAACGAGTATGTATGCCCGAGCGTCGAGAAGAAAACAACTTCAATTCGGAACTTTTCCAAACCAGTTGACACACTTAATTTTATTCATTCATTCATTCAGTCAGTCAGTCACTCATTCATTCATCCGTTAATCAGTCAACACGCCCTGGACTCACTTCACACACATACACACACACACACACACACACGCGTGCGCGGTGTCTCGATTAGGTGTCAGCACATGATCGTCAACTTGATAGTCAAGTCCCGTCCGTGGACTTTGACTAAAATTTCGGCATCGGGTATACCAGTAACCAATTTCCAGTGAAATTCCGATTGCCAATATGCGCAAGTGTTCAGTTCACTCGAAACTGGAGTCGAGGTCAAGATCTCTAATCATTGAACAAGCAAATGTGCATACCAGTCCGACTGAGGTCGAGAAGTGGTTACGGCGGTTCGGGTTGTGGTTCCGTATCACTCTCAAACTGAACAACTATTGAAGCTTGGGCCACGTGACTCACAGTAGAAACCCATATCAGACCTCTGGTGAACATCTTGATACATTGGACAGAGAAGTTGCGCAATGGAGATCGGTTTTGAAAATCTGATCCTAAAGCCAGTTGCATATAATTGAAGGTGCTTCGCATCGCCCGGCCACTGACAGGCGTGACGACCTAAAGCACTTGTTGAAATCCAGGAACTTGTGCATCCACATTCACAAAAGTAAAACGTATTATCAGTCCTTTGTATAGATCTTAAAAGGTTCTCGATCCGTCAGATGATTCGCCTACTCTAACCAAAGAGTGTGTCCACTAAAACACGTTTTGCTTAGAAGATTCAGAGCCAAATGCGGAAACACCCCCGGCTATCTTCATGCAACTTGACACTTGAAACAAATATGTGATAGGATGTCTCCCCGTTCGTATTGTCGACCACTCGAAAAGGTACGAGGTTGCACTGGTGACGGACGACAAAGTTGCAAAACGAACGAGTGAGACACAATATTACAGGCAAAAAATGACAGATATAAATTGCACAAAATGTTCAGTCATCTATCCAGGGGTCCAGCGTAAATCAGAATAAGCCCAGTGTAATGTAATGTTCCAATGAAGGCATATACAAACATAGTGCTCGATTGGCGACTCCCTAAGAGTCAACACAGATATTGCACAATTAGTTGTTTTTTGGACATTGTCGTGCATAGTAATGGATAATGGCGTATTCATTCTCTATAATACTATTACAGTATTTATTCATTTTTACGGCGGGCTTCATAGTAAGAAGGTCAGTTTCGAAATGTTTCTAGTAAACAGCAGGTTAAACGAAAGCAAGTGAATTTTAAATTACGCATACTATGAGGATTCGGAATAAAATTGAAGTAATCTTTGTATTGTGGTGATGGCAGTTCAGCTATCACAATTGCCTTACTAAATAACTTGTCACAAGTCCCGACACCTAAATCCAGACTGAAGACCGCCAATGTAGCGTTTACATTACTGGGAGCAACAGAACTCAATTAATGAAAGAGATATGAGAAGGCTTATCATCCAATTATGATTCTACTCATTTGTGTTACCCTAATAATCCCGCTCGCTCCTCGATCATATCCATTAGTTCTGATCCCGTACTTCCTTAAATGGCTCCCTGTGTTTGATCATCACATTGTAGTAGGAAAACCATGAATTTATCGAATAGTTCGTCTTGGTTAGTCAGTAACAGAAATTGTAGTCATAATTGCTCCGCGAATTCGGTTATACCGAAGGCAAAAACAGCTTTTCGAAGACACCAAATAGCGTAAAACCTTGCAGGATGATAGATCACTGGTCGGCGTTACACTGCCCGCTTAGCGCTTTCATTTGTACTCACACAGTGTCGTTCATCCCTCAGCAATCCTTGATATTGTTTACGCTCCCCAGTGGCCATTAGCATACGGTGATGGGTGTTTTACAACTCAAGATGGCCCCACAAATCTTCAGTGTGTAGTTTTTTACTTCAGTAAGCCAAAGCCTAATATCTGATAAATTTTTTTAAATGACGGAAGTTGCGTTTTCTGCGAAAGATGATCAGATTACTTTATGGAAGTTTTTCTTTCTCCATGAATTTCTGGAAACATTGAAAGCACAGTTTGTTTTGGCTTACATGAGACACTGCATTGCAAAATATCATGCAGGAACAACCACTGAATCTATCCTATTACTCTTAGTTCCAGCCGATGTGTCAATCATAACCACTCAGCAGAAACACTGAAACTTTGAGTAGGCCTGTTTCTACGTGGGATATTGTGTTTCGAATTCTTCGGCTATTTCGGTCAAACGAGTCAATGGTAACTCGTTTGTGATCAGAATGGTTGAACAATAATATCTAATTTATTTCGTTTATAACAAAACAAAACAACACATGGGACACTAACCGCACATGCGCATTTGTAGAAGAGAGATATACTGATTGAGTGCTGCGTTAAAGTCCAGAGCTGAACATCGCATTGACAGTATGAAGAGGACCACAGTTTACCCGTTTCAAAGTTCAGTGAATATTGACCTTGTACGCAGTAGGCAGTATCAATCCATCAATATTATAGGTTTTTATAAAGAAAACAAGTACACTGGTTTGAGAAATTTATTTGAAACTGATTTCGCCACTTTTGTTCATGTGCACAAAAGAGGGGGACAGATAAGTGTTTTGCATGTAGAGACCATTGTCTATATTCTCCCAATTAAGAGGAGTGATTGTGAATGATCGGGATCACGGCGTATTTGAGAGACTTGATGAGGATGGTTCGCGAAATCGTGCAGCGTCCCCCGGGATTTACTCAACGAATCCTCCCCCGAATGTTCTGCTTAATGGACTGCTTGAGTGACCTGCGCACAGAGCATCATTTTCAATTTGCTGGTGATCGCCTTCCGAATCCACTCGGATACCAAAGGCGACTTTGAAGAGACCTTTACCCCTCTTTCAGTCATCTAAATTGCCCAATCAGGCGATTGAACACAACGTTTAGGGGCAACATCCCGTTTCCGTAATAAGGACCCTTGCCAGGGGTGGGAACTCATGGAAATCGTAACCGGTTTGCCGAGATAACACAAGATGCACTAATGGCCAACAGGGGTTGTCCAAAGCAATTTATGCGATTCACTGCCTTACAATCCTGTGGCAACCACCTCACAAATATCTGGGAATTTCTTCACCCCCAATTTCAATTCATTTGTTCGCTTCCTAGAATACTCCACTTCTTGTAATCCCCCTGTACTATGCGGTCAAAAATGTTGGCTTTAACTTTGAAATTTCACGCTGAATTTCTATAAGTTAAATGTTAATCAAAAAGCGAACACCGGTATTTCACATCGAATGCAATGCATATTGTCTCGGAGATCACACGTGATAGTTTAAAATCAGACAGAGGTGTTACGAAACAAATTTACTTATATCCACCCTGAACCGATTCAAACGATGAAGTGGATATTTCTGTCGGAGAAGATAAAACATCGTGTGGTGAATAGTGGCAACCAAGTGTTCAACTTAAATGTTTTGCCCTTATTTTTATCAACTCTTCCCACTGTCAACCTCAGGCCAATGATGATTTACTGGATACAGTGTTATGACGCTACTTGGTATTCATTTTTCAAAGAGTCTTGAGATGTGGAACATTCCTCTCCTGTGCTCTTCTGTCCAAGAAGTCTCGAACGCTTTTGATCGGACTGAGATACGGCGAGTTATCAGGTCAAGCGAGAGAGAGAGACAATTCCTCAGTGTAGTTATTACTCTTGCATAATTTGAGAGCAAAGTTGCTTGGGCGTTGTCGTCGTGCAGGATCCATCTCAGGGCGAACATGTGTCGTATCCCATTCCACAAGATAACTCCAACTAAGGAGCTACATCCTCCTGATTTCCCATAAGAAACCAGCAATTCTGATTAATTGAATTCCCTGCGGTGTATTCAAAACTACCATCATTGGGAGAACACAGCACCTGATTGGTAGTGAGTCACCAATCGTTCCCTGTATGTAGTGCTTAGTCCGTTCTATTTCCTCCCATGAGTATACCGTTACCTTCACGGACTAATTTCCTTGACTCCACCTGCAAATTTCTGTCGCTGATTAAGATTGGGATTGTGATTGCCGATCGCAAATAGATTGAGTATTACGTGATGGTTATTTAGTAACGTCTACTTGCACGATATGAGTGGAAAATGACAGTTGACGAAGGAGCGGCAGTAGAAGTAGTCCGCTTATACTTCTTGAAAGCTTTTGACATACGGAACCGCAACATGCTGCTGTGAAAGCTCCATACCTATAGTGCTCGAGGACTAATCCTCGACTGGATTGAGGAATCTTTTCGATAAATGCAGTGTTAGTACCAGTTCGTGGTTCACTATCGGGACAAATTGACGCGGTTCATGGGATTCCTTGAGGATCCGTATTTATTCCTTACCTTTTCTTGACATTTGTGATTGATCCATCAGTTATCCTTGGGTACCAGCAGTTTCATTCGCTCATGTTGCCACAAAATAGAGATTAATGCAGTATTCTGAAGATTATAGAACACTACAGGACACAATTGACACAGCTTGCTGATGATGTCACAAATGACATCAAATTCAATGTTGAAAATATACGGTTGTGTCATTGTATCACAAGAGTATCCTTCCACACATACACGGAAATCAGCCGTTACCGTTGTTCTCCCGACGAGAACGTTCTGGGATTTATTTCTCAAGAGGATGTAGAATGTTCTACACATTATGTTAGAGCGTCAACAAAAGTCCGAGCAAGTTGGCTTGCTCAGACCTGTTTCTGACTGTTCGAAACAAACATACTACCCGTTTGTTATCAGCGTATATTAGAGCATACAGCTAGTAAGCTATCCAAGTTTGAAATCAATGGCTGAGTCGTGACAAAAGATGCCCTAACGTCCACAGAGAATAGCAATCGAAATGAGTAAAGGGTAACAATCCAAATCTACGTCGCAAGGCTGCAAATCCTCGAACTTCAATACCGGCGGATTCGGTTAGAAATGATTTTTATGCGTCAATTTCCTCATCAACCTAACCACCCTTTTAGTAAACTCCCAAGAATAGCTAGGAAAGGTCACCTCGGAAGATATCCATTTATATTCATGCTCCAAAAATGTCGGCTAGACTGCAGACGTCAGTCAGTCTTTCAGCCTCACAGTTTGTAATACCTGGGACTATCTTACGTCTCTCTCCAACAATCGAGTTACTCAATTCGTGACTTGACGATCCCCTGAATTTTAAATGTTCAGCATCCGCGGTAATTTTTATTACTCTGTACTACCAACCGAACCCACTGTGTATAGATCCTATTGGACTCCATAAGTATCATCTTCGTAAATCAATTGTCATAAAAATTTGACCTTGAACGTGAGCACAATTAGTTTGAAACACAAGCTAACGATATCCGACCTCCTCGCGTATTAGTTCATCACTAGTCAAATCAAATCAAGTATCAGAGTCAATCCAAACAGGTTATTCCAGATCACTCGGCACCACAGATACTCGGACTATTCACTGAATCCTCATCTTCCAGTGAATGCTTAGAAGGAAAGCGCTTTCTGACCTTATGCTATTCAACCCGTTTTACTAACAGCGGCGAGTGGCAGTTCCGATTGTTCTACTAATGATCTGGACTGAACAATTCAGACTTCATCTTCACGCACAATCCTCAGTTCATCCAATGAAATGACCTGCTAAGAAGTCAACATGGAGAATATAGCCGGTTAAATGAATGAGCACTTGAATGCTTTAGTTGCAGTAAAGAATGGCGTTCATTTTTCCCCCAACACGACATCTAATTCCCCAACTCAGTTCGCAAGTGACTGCACAGCAACGGATGAATTGTTACTTCTAGTTCCACTGTCCAAATACCGATGTTGGGCCTCACTTTCATGCTATTCCATTTCATATAGAAACATTGATTCAAGCCTCGTCTATTCAATAATGAATCTTTTCCTAGATTACTATCTACTGCCTAATCTGTTTGCTGGTAGTGCTTTGATAGCACAATTATCAGTATTATTACCTCGCGAATCCACCACTCCTCAAGTCACGATCTTCTCCACACTAGATTTCTCTATATCGATCGCTTGATGTAGTCATTAATTTCTATGAGAAGATAATACTAAAAGGTGGATTTCACTACTGTTCTGTCAAGAGTCTGGAGATATCAAATACTACAGTTCATTCATTTCATCTGTGCTGAACGGTTGATAACTGAAAACGTGTGCATCAGCAAAAACGGACTTGAATGGTGCTTTTCTATTGGACTCGCATTTGTAACTCTCAGTATTTCATTCCTCCCAACTTGTTGACTGGGGGGATTCGTGTACTCTGTTGTCCATTTTCCGACCATTAAAAATCCGTCCTTTCGTTTTGCATAACAATGGTAGATGAATGCTAGATTAGGTTGTCTTCAACAGTTCTTTTCTTGTAATCAACCGACTAACTCCTTCAGAATGTGATTTCCTTCAGTCTACCAAGAAACCAAATGTTTTGTGCACATTCCAGAGAAACAAGTGCAACAATATAAGTTGAAACTTTATAACTATGCTAATCACGAAAGTAAAGAAAACAGATCTCCTAACCCTACTATCCTCGTAAACATGCTTTCGTTATAATATCCACTTTCTCGATGTGACCGTTTCAACGGGGGCTTATATGCGGGTAGAACAACTGTAACGGTTCCAGTAAAAATGATTATAGATTTGAGCCCAAAGGAACAGATCCCGCGAAAAACTTTGGGAGAAATTGTGTCGTGAGATGCATGTAAAACATCTAAAAGAAGTCTTACCAGGGCTAACATTTGTGAATGGTCTTATCACCGACAAAGCACGATGATGCGTCCATGGGAGCGTTCCCCGAAAACTCTTTTTGTCATCGGCAATCGACTGGTTCCACTGATAGTATCGTCCTTCGTCTAGATGGTTCTAAGTAAAGCAAATTACTTTTATGTTGGAATTGTGAAAAGGTCAGTAGCCTCGGTGGGATTCAAATCCGTGCATGGACACCGCCTACACTTTTGTACAGCTCACACTCGCCCGGTTGAGCTACGAGGCCACACTGATAGCACCGATCTTTTCACATTCAAATCACCCATCCAACTTACAGAGGCATATAATGTCCACTCGGTAGCGTGTAAGGTCACTGCCGTGACAGGTTTTCTTCAGAATTCACCGGATGCCACCAAATTAATTCTAAGGCAAGGTTCATTATTCAAATTACTGTTTGGTAGATGGCACAGGCAGATCGCATTATTGTTTTCCCGTGTAAACTGTGACTGAAGTGGCGAAGAATGTCTGAAAATCATGTTTTTTTAAATCAGCCATACGGACCCGAGTTACAGGCCTGCGGGGGTTCTGTAGGGGGCAAGTTCGTTTTGTGCAAAGATGTTCTACTCAAATTATTTATTTTTACATTTTTATCAATGAGATTTGCAAAACAAATAGAGGCATTTTATAGTTGGATGTATCCTATAAAGCGCAACAATCCCGGGAACTGGAGTAACTATGAGAAACCCTCCAAATTGATTTACCCAAGGGGAGTTTTAGACAGCTTTTAACTACTGACTTCTGAAATGGAGGAGCTTCGTAGTTGGCTGTGGTCAACATTCATCGAACACTATTTTGGAAAAAGAATAATCAAAGCTATTTTGAAATATTCAGTTCATAATGGTAGAAATTAACCTCATTCGTTCTCGTATATTTTCGGATAGGAACGTACTACAAGCGTGAGTTTTGTGCAGATAGCTGGTGAATGAGTAGTACAAGAAAATTATATCAATTGTTGAATTCAAATTTCATATTCAGATTGCTGTGTTTGATGTCCAATGGCTGAGGTGTCGATTATTTGACGGCATTTGCTGGACTAGATTGAACGAGGCACGCGAATTTAGCAATTGTTGTCT
>UZAN01042804.1:33414-45705 GCA_900618425.1 Echinostoma caproni | reverse complement strand
ATCTTCAGCCCGAATCCGAGTTCGCGCTATTTGATTCCCATTTCTATTCGGAATACTACACTATCTCAAATATGCATCGATAGGGATGCTTACTGACATACCCGATGATCACTTGATGGATGGGCTCACCTGCCGCAAGGTAGCTTAACTAATAGAGTATTCAGGTTGATGACCACGGCTACGACCAGAATGATTGCCACTAACCCCAGACCTGGGCCACAGCCTATAGATGCTTTCATTGTATGACAAAAGTATGCGATGGTGCTGCCTACTTCCGGCTGTGTAGTGATTCAGGAGAAGTTTTCTGCCCATTAATCACATGATAAATTCATTAAACTCAATTACCATCTCACGCACCGTGCTGGTCTTGGCCGTGTTATGCACCCTTGTAATTGATACAGCGCAGCAAGTGTTGCGATTGAAAGTGGACGCCATCTTCTATTCGACGGATTCCATGAATGTGCTACCAATGGACAGCAGGCTTTCATGAGGAACCATGCTCTGGAGAAGACGATTTAGTTCTGTGTGTCATCTTGAGGGAAAGCACAAGCAGATTTCGACGGGATATTAGGAATTTATACTTGCTTGGATGTGAATGTGTTAGGACGGAGCGTACAAAATCCGTCCTGCCATGCAGCGACCCGCGTCACACCACAAGTTCGCTCGTGACGTCCAAGCCGAATCGACTCCTGATTGGATGACTAAGGCGAATCAAATAGCTGTCGTCCGATCGATCAGCCTGAATGTCAAGGTCACGACCTGATTGGCGCATCACCACGTCTGTTCGCGTACGCCCAATTGACCACATATGCTTGTTGTTTCTTGATCAAGAATACACACTGACTGCCGTTTCTCAACAGTGTTCTTTCTCCAGTTGTTGAGGCCTAGACAAAGAGGCGCACGTATCGATCAAATCGTCTTGACATATCACGTAACAGAATGCATAAGTGGTTAGGAGCGGAATATCTCAAGCCGGAGAGGGTAACGATAGCCATCTAGGATCTTGTCATGATAGCATTGTCTGCCAAAGGCTAGCCAACTTCGCTGTGGTGAAATTAATGCACTACTCACGTGTCTGCCCGTCCCCCTCTTATCCGTGCTCCCTCTCACTGACTCGTTATGTAACCCAGCTCACAATCAACGTAACACTGCTTACCATTCATGCGACTATATGTACATTATGACAACGCTTGCGAATGCTCGAGCGAGTAATCAGAGCTAACATTCACGCTAAGTGCTATCCACGGAGCTCAGAGGCCCCAGGTATTATTTTGAGGCATACTGGAGCGTCTGCCTCTCCTCTCTACGTTGAACTTCATACGGAGCTTGTCTTTAGGTGACACCATGTGAGTGTGTGTGTGTGTGTGTGTGTGGGTACTGTTAATTCTATTAGGAAGCGTATGCTCATCAAAACCTTGAGTTGCAAACAGTCATTGGTTTGTTCTTTTTTGTTCAACCGCTACCGTTATGTCAGCTTTCCAAAATTTAATCTGCCAGACTATAAGTGTTCAAGTCTACTGAAATTCCCATGTCCTAGTTAGTTAGAATACGGAATTGCGTGCATGCAATACGATTATCAAAGCCCTATCAATGATTCGTTGTTTCATTGAAGGCTGTGGCGCTTCGTGAATGCACGTTGATCTCGAACGAACTACTTAAACATGGTTTCGTTCTGCAACCGCGCAGATAAACATCGATTTTTTCTACCAAATGAATGGAACACACTTCTGACACAAACCAACACTCCAACTCACCAACTCACAAAAACCATTCATCTTCGATACACTTTTCAATGATCCCAGTTTCTGATACCCAAATAAAACAAACGCAGTAAACGCTAAAGTTCGAAATACGAAAATATTTTTACTGTATTAACACTTAATTACACAAAATATTGCGAAGATGTGCGTTCTGGAGCTGATTTCAGCTATTTGCTTTCTTCATTTTTTCATGGCATACATTTGAGTCCAGGAAGATGCCTTTTCGAAGTATGCTTCTTCACTCATTTTGAACTCTTCGGCGGGGGTTTTGTATGAGCCGTGTGGAGTAGGTCTACTAAGTAATGTGTGGAGCGATATCAGAACTGCAAGGAAAGTGACGGGGAATAAAAGTAAACCGGGGACCAAGTGCACATACGATTAATGACACTAATACTTGGAACCCATTTTCCATAAAGAATATCCATACACACATTTGGTTTACGGATATTCACATGTAATATCTCCGTGTTCCAGATTACCTTAATGGCGAGAGATAGAGAAGTAACAGAGAATAACATGGATCACGTGAAACTGAGTACCTTAGGTGGTTTCAAGGGATATCCGGTCTTGAAATCAATATTGAAGTGAAATGTTCCACCTGCGTACGGTGTACCTTCCTGAGAGAAATCACTTTCGTGTGTGCTATGAATCGCACTTACCGGTCCGATTATTGTTCCTTCCCAAAATAATACTTCAATAAATTAACAGTAATTGAGGGTGCAGTTGCACAAAAGTCGATGTGAATACACTTACTGTCACCGTTTTTCGGTTTCGCTTGGCATCCAACCAGAGGATTTTTCACCAACATTTCAAACTCCTTGGCCAATCGTTGGCAAGCCACAGGGTTTGTATTTTGTGAAGCCTAAAGAGTAAGTGAGAAAACATTTGATTTTGAACAACGACAATTAATTCCACAAATAAAAATATGATTAAGTTGGTATGGATGAATCAAGTGAACCAAAGAATGACTATGGTGAGCAATATGTTGCCATATCCGTCCCACTCATTTGGCAATGTCGTTTCTGTAGTTTAGTCTGTTATTTTCCGACGAGGAGTAATGCAGAGATCGTTGTGTTCTGTGGATCTCAATGGATCAGAATAGTACATAAAGTAGTACATGTGTTGACTGACATTATGTTTGAGAGACTGCTTGTAACTATGCAACCATCGGCACTACCAGTGGAAAGACATATACCAAACCGTCCAGCTCAGTTTGAATGACATTGAGTAGCGTCCGAAAGGAGTATATATGATAGCTCATGCAACGTGGACGTAAAGAATACCGCTGCAGTCGATCCCGGGTAGCCTGATTGTAACGTGCGGGATTAGCAATTCCGCCAACCTGGTTTTGAGTCATCACAACGTCGGTGGTTATGCACCGTCAATGTTATATCTGACAGGAACGGTCTTCCGGGGCTGTCATACATAATAAGCACATATTCCGTTGTCTGTGGGAGATCACGATGACTGAACTCGAACACAGAACTTGTGCCCCACCAAATTGCAAATGCATTTTGATTAAGTAAAATCCGACGAAACATGCCTCTTTGGATATCATTGTCAGAGAACCAAGTAAGAGGCAAGCAAGCGCGAGATAAAGAATACTTCGCATGAAAGTTTAAAATTCGCTCCGATACGTGAATAATATTCTTGGGTATACATTGACATGGTCTTCCAATCAAATACAAAGAACCGTTGATTGCGACTTGCGTTTTCACATGGTTGCAATCCCCTTGGGTGGTGAGAAAATAGGTTGTTCTGCCGCGTAGGATTCGATAACCAATATGGTTCCGTGACGGGAACGATGGAGACTGACTAAATCTTTTTCTTCTTCATTTTTACTTCCTTTTTTATTGAATACCCAGTGATACAATGTTTCGGAAAGGGAAAGCGGCCAATCAGAGGGCTGCTTTGCAATACACAAATGGGGAGTCAGGCGATGGTGGTGGGATTCAAACATCCGTCTTCTGGGGTGATAATTTGCTGACGTTACCACCGGGCCACCACCACCTAAATGTTGGTTCTCAAATCATTCGTGTTTCCATATTGGACGTGAACCCAAGTGAACGTTTGGAGTCTTGTGCTCTTCCAGATAACTGGGCGAAAGCTGATTTAAAGAAAATATCCCACGTAATCGGGTACAACGAGTTTAATTTTCATCCGTGATTAGTGTTCGGTTATCGAACACAGTTCAAAATCAGATCGCAAACATTTAATCACCACTCGAAGTGACATTATGAAATATGGTGGGGACGCAATATTCCGTGTGATAAATTCAACTACATTCGTATCAGTCCCCGGCAATGAGGAATGTCTGAAGAGGTTCATACCGTTTCTCCGTCGACCCACTGAAACAAGATTGGTGAGGGACCAGATGCGTAAGAGCGATTTGCAACAGGTAACATTAATTGACCCAAATCCTTGCCGGACGAAGTGACGGCTGAGGCTTGAAGAAACAATAGTCCTGCGTTGTTTGGGCTTCCATCCAAGTTTCCCATAGCGTTTATCACCTTGGATCGTAGCATCTCACCGTTCCTCTTGACAATATATTCTGTTACCTCCCGAATGTGAACCGCTGCCCTGGAAAACTTCCAAACACTATGATGCCATCGGTGGTATTGTCAAAATCAATCACACTGAAGCATTAGTTGTCTGCGTAAACGGTTATCGCTGAGAACAATCATAGCTGGTCGCGAATTTCACCGGGCAACCCAGAACCGCTTGGAGCTGTAAACTGGGTGACAGCCAGACCAGCACGACACAGTAATGCAATATATTCCATTTATAGTGTTCCGTGTAAAGACAGAAATCCGATCAAATGAGTCAACAGCTGACTGTGCTGTAGACGAATTTACACCTACACGGAAACTTAACCGCCCGTACATACAAACACACACGCACTACGAACGCACACACACACGCAAATCCACACATACAAATGAATACCAATGAGCGTGGATCGGCATTATTGGAATTCCCTGTATTCAATTTCGATTGGTTCTCGCACGCACTCCCGTGCGGACTTAAGCTGCTCATTTATGTGCTATCCGTGATCTTCGACGTGATGGCAACTGAAAGTGGCAAATCACAGCATGAGAAACCAAGAGCGAAGGGCAGATAGAGCGAGAGTGAATAATAGTCTTCTGTACTGATATGCCTGCCTACATACCACTGTGAATGAATCGGTTGGGTGTGTTTGTAAGGGTGCATGTGCGCTGGCACATTTTCAATGTTGGTACCGTGGGCTTCCTTCTATTTGGATTGATTAATAAGCGGTTCGTTGGAGTGATAATTTCCCAGCTAACCGGATCTTTTTTCTCTTTCACAATGCTCAGGTGACGTAAATCAAAGGACGCTGGTAGCGGAGTATGTTTGGTCCCACAGAAATAAGAATGGCCACATAAGTTGATAAATTTCACTTTACCTCTTGCATACAAGCCCGTTGAGACCAGTAGTTAGCCTCCGAATGCTAGGCGTTTTCCTGAAACAAATGATCAATTTCGCGGACGGTTCCATCGTTCTCCTTGTCTTGTAGGTGAATTTCGAAATCGGTCATTCTTAAAAAGTATATTGAAATTGCTCACCTGGGACACCAGTAAAGCCTTGTGTCTGTTCTGGATACAGAAGGAACAATGTTTCTAGTCGAATAATGTCACGTGACGAAAGAAATGCTGATATATTAGGAAAAAAACAGCTAGCATTTCAATACTACACGTATCACGTCGGGAACTGTTTGGCTACATTTTAAATACACCTTCTCCCGTCAGGATTCATCCGAAACCTACAGTTCTCAGACCAAAACCGACAACGTTTTAGTCCCGACCCACAATTATTTTGATATGGCCCATGGTCTGTTGACCTCAACGCACAAACATAAGCCATACAAGTGTGAATGAGTAAAAAACTATCGCAATATTCAGAGTTGGACGAATGCTGAAAAGTTTTATTTCCTAAAAACGTTGGTATTGAAAAGTATGGTGAACAGATAAGAAGGGGCGACGATCGTTTGCTGTAATGGACCGTAATGGTCTCGAAGGCTACACCGCAATTTGATTAGAGAAGATGCTCTCGTATCGTCAAATCATTTGACACATCCTGTGTGTATAGAGTATTTTCAGCGAATCACATTTGAATTTACCCAAAGTCAAACTAATTAAAGCATTTTAAAGGTTTGCATGTTTGAATGTACGGAACACCTGTCTTAGTGGGTTAAAAGGGGCTGCATAGTAGGAAAAAGCGAATTTGGTGTTTGGTATCTAATTGTACATCGAAAGGCGTCCGATGGGCGGATGAACTGTCAAAGATAAAAACTACTACTACAGTAGTGATAGATGAGGAACAGCTTGATAGAAACCGATTGCTGTGGTTTACAGTCAAGTAACATGTTTACCGTACTGCGGGCTACAACGCCCATTACCATAAATATACCACGTAATCTTTGTGTCACTGATACGTCAAGATGCTGGTGATAGATGAACATGCTCATTTGTTCGCGTTCGGTCCTTTGTTAGACAGGGGGATTTCGCAGTGCTACCCTTGAAGGTTTTGTTTGTTTCGTAAATACGTAAACTTACCGGTTCACTGCACCCAATAGACGTATTCTGCTAATTTGGATTGATTGGATATTTTTCACTGGCTAAGTGATCATTATATTAACCGAATAGTGACGTCCATTCAGCTGTGTTATCGATGGATGTTTTCCTGATCAGTGTGCCTGGAAAGTTCATTTGCAAATCCTCCGCTAACTTTTTTCGTGTGCTTTTGGGGTTTTCGTCAACCATATATAATACAAATGCTTGATAAACTCCCATGTAAAATCGTCTTACAAGATCCAAGTTCGAGAGTTATTTCAAGATTCGTTGCTACAATGGCTAGGCAGGTTCGTAATTTAACTTCGAAATGTTTGACAACATCTTTTAAATCATCATCTTCACGTGTAGATTTATTCACCGTTTTGCGCTGTTGTAACTGCTGAATCTCTTCTATCCGTCTATATGAACCTTAACTATACCGCCTGCGCGTAAAAAACAAGTAGCCTATAACGAATATTGGGGCACACATTCACTGTGTATTTGTATTTCCCCCTTCCTAACGAATCCGATATCGTATAATGAAAAGTAAACGGAACAATAAATGCAAAACGCTCCTTTGTGTAACAGAAACGGTATATTCGTATGTATTTTCAACGCAAAACAGAAATGAAGTAGCGAGAATAATGGCGGACAATTTCTTAGCTCCATTTAATGAGAAATTCGTATCAAGATTTGTGTAACTTGACTGTCCGAGGATAAAGAACAGAGTTGATGCCTGTACGGTCCCGTTACTGTTATCCATCTATTAATGTTGTAACATTGAACATCTACACTGCTTTCGTCTAACGGCTACATGGTGTTCCAGTTCAACGGTAAAGTTGACCAAAATTTACCACATATCTGTGAGCTAGCGTTGGCGTGGTTCGGTAAAAATAACAGGTCCTCTTGGATCACCTGCGTTGAGTTGGATCATGCACTAGTTCTGATATGCTTCACTCTTCGACTCATCAATCATCGGTAGAAATCAAATCCTCAATTAGCTCATCATCTTCACGATCCATCTATCTGCGCACTTTATGAGGAGAAGCCGGGACGGGAGCTAGGAGAACCATGAGATGATGAATTATACCAACAGTGGGATCAAATCCGATACGCGATGCACTCAGCAAGAAACTTTGCTGGTGGAACCAGCCCGAACTTCGCCGAAGACATTGGATCTCTCAGGAGTCAGTGTTCCTGATGGAAAAAACCAAAGAACCCTTATCTGCCAAAATCAGCATAACGACCGGTGGTGACCGGAAACGTCAAGTCAGGAAAAGCTTTGAGAAGGATCACGAAAACTGGTGAGCCAAAATAGCTAGTGAAATGGAGGTGGCTTCTACATCAGGGCATAGTCAGAGACTGTTTCACCTGATATGCAGCACCGAGGGTTGACGCGTATCGGTCAGTCAGACCGTTTGTGATAAAAGTGGTCAGAGTATCCACAATAAAGAAGAACGACTTGATCGCTGGACATAATATTTTAGTGAACAGTTCAACCGGCGATTACGGCGGAAACTACATGGGTGGTAAAATGTGAGCCTCCAAAAGTACAAAGCTGTATTCAGCAGGTAAAGAAAGGGGAGCTTTGCGGAACATGACGGGCTTCTCCCCTTTTCTTCATAAGCTGGGTGGTGACTCTCATCGACTCAATCACCGGATTACTTCGCAGCCTTTGGTCAGAGGAGCCTGCCCCTTTATCCTGGGGTGAATCGTTGATCGCCTCGATCTTCAAGAAAGGATCACGCAACGACTGTCCCATCCACCGCGGGATTAGCTTAGTTCCGATCATCACAACAGTGTTGACTTCTGTTATACTTCACCACCTGTTACCCTTAAGGGAGATGAATATCCGCGAACATCAAGCAGGATTCCGACCAGGCCGCGGTTGCGTCGACCGAATCTTTACTTTGCGTCAAGTCCTCGAATTACATCACACACATCGTCGACCAACAATCGTAGTGTTCCGTGACCAAAAAAGGAGCCTTCTTTTCAGTTTACTGTGAAGCAATTAAGGGGCCTGGGGTTTTCCTCGCTTACGAGATGAAGCAAACTACGGGGCAAAATGTTACAGTTTATGGACAACTGTGATGAGTGAAGCTTCCCAGATAGCGCCAGGTAGGCGCCTAAGCGTTACAGCTTCTGGAAAACGAACCAATGGCCGATTGTGCCGAACTACTTGAAGCTGTGCGGCCCAGACAGGAGCTGTAAGAAGTCAAGAATACGAGCAAGCGATTGGTGAATATCTGGATAACCAATAAACTTGTTTTGTACATGTTATTAAACCCACTTGATTTCTTCCAATAAACAATCTACTACTTCTGCGCCCTCGCCTTGCGTCTCGGTTAAGAGGAATTAAGTTGTACAAGTGCCAGTGTGTTTAATTAATTACGTGGCACCCGTGATTCCTGACACATAATTCGTAATCCGTAATCTGTGCGTACCTCAACGATTACAATTATTCACTCTGTGTGATGACCACTTAGATTAACTTTTCTTGCCCTCCACCCCACCCCACCCCACCCCACCCCCTCAATCCAATAAGGCCCAGTCCCTCTCCATCGTGTGCTTGATCACTTGATTTGTGTACATTGAGGGTTTTGCAGCGATCAGGGAAGTTCGCTTCACTGTATCTCGCTGTTCGATGATGAAGATGATGGTGTTGATCATTGAACATTATTATTATCAGCTATGCAGTATGCGATTGTCACAGCGCCTTCGTTTTCACTAAACGTTCTAACGTCAACTTTTTTGAAAAATATAATTTCCTAGCATTCGTTGCCTTCAGGTTATTCCGATGCATTTCCATTTGAATCTTTACCGGAGACGTGGCTTTAGTTTGTGCGTCGAGGCCAAAGGACTATGGATCGTAGTTGGACAACGATGAGTCAAAGCTAAAGAATTATGGGTCGAGGATAAAATACTATGGATTCCAGGTAAAGAGATGTGGGACGCGATTAAAAATTGCGGGAAGTGGGTTAGTGTTATGGATTGGGCCTAAAGAAATGAGAGGTTTGGCTAAAGCTTGATGGGAAAAGATTGAAGGCTTGCTGTAGAAAAATATTCATCAATGAATGCATGCTCTAATCAAGATCACACCTCCTTATTCCGGATGCATGTTGACAAAATCTCTACAGCGTGCATAAAGTGAGCCTGACCATGGCCGTTTAGATACACTAGACAGAGTTCCATATACTTTGACTACTCGCAATTTCACAAGTAACATGAATTTTACTTAATTTATTGTTGCATAGTGAACACTCGTGACAAAATTCTTGAACTATCGTCCGGTTTTATTCGACTGTTATTCGGTTAGATGTCGAAGGCTTAGGCCCATATACACGCATGACTGCCTTACAGAAGAAAAAAACGATTCGTTACTTGAAGTTTTGTATGCAACTTTTCGTCATTCAGCAAGACAGCTAGCCGGAAAGTTTGGTAACTACATGTGACATTGTGGTACAAGTAGGTAACATTCATCGCTGAAATTGCTGATCCATGTTCAATGTAATCTACTCTGGTATAGATTTTTCTGTCGAGTTGGAATAGCATAATCGAACGCTTTTGGTTGAGCCACTCGGGCTTCCAAGCATTTGATAGAGCCGCGTGAGGCGTTGGTCATTGGATAACGATGCTCTCATGAGCCTAGAAACATCTTGCATTTTGTGTGATGAAATCACCAACTTTCTGCAGGTGATAATTCACAGATGACGGCGTTCAGGGAGAAGACATATAGGCTATTTTCAGGAGTATACTCTTGAAAAGTCACGCGTCCCATTGTTCACGAAGTACTTTAAGTACTACTCTCTTATTATGTAATTTCTAGCAGACGCATATAAATAAGTTATGTATTGCTCTAACACTGTGACAAAATAAAACTGTTTTTTTTCCGAGTTTCTGTGATAATTAAAATGGACACGAATTACCGATCATGTATGATGATCGCTAATGAGATTAAATAACATGCACAAAGGACTGTCATTAGTTATATAAGCCTTCACCAATGACCTGATTGTACCCGTNNNNCGTGACCGCGTACATCTTCCATTTGAACCGCACGGGTTCTGACTGGTGAGAGTGATTGGCCTGTGGTTGGTTTTCCAGAAGGCGTAACCGTGAATGGCATAATCCCATAAGTGAAGTTCACCACAATCTATCGGAGCCGTCCAAATTGAGTTCTTCCGATCGCTAAATGTCAAAATGTTCCATTTAGTTCACCATTTGATGTGCTTTCCATTCAATGGACTCCATTTGTTTTATAACATTCATTTCTCTAGGATACTGTTCATCCTCTGTCGTAGGTGCACTTCTGGTCATAACATTTGTTCTGCATAGCAAACACTAGTACTTCATTGCATGAACTCCTGAAAATTTTATGAATCTGTTTTTGGTTGCATAACTACTGACTATTTTGGTGTTCTCATTTTTAAAACCGGATTAAAAGAAATACGGCGTTCCCGTATTTCCACCTCGCATTATATAGGCACGGAAGCACACCAAACGGTATCATACGGCAGCAAAGTATATCACTGTCAAAGAATAAACTTCTGGATGAGAAAAAGAAGATTTTGTTCTACCATCACCGAGAACAGAATAATGTGCGGTCCGGTGGAAATTTGTGCCACAATGATTGGCTAATAATCCCACGAACAATACGCAGCGTTGGTCGGGAAGACTTGGGCGAAGCCCACATACGGTACGGAAGATCAAGTCGTTGGACTCGACGACTAGAGAACAACTTTCCGTCTTAAAGCGTACATTCTGATTTCTGTGGGCTACTTCCTGGTCACTACCGTGTTTGTACTCTTTGATTACCATTCAAAGTCAAAGTTTGTGAAATGAGATACTTTTGTACAGCTTTGTGTTACAGTACAAGACCACAGCACTGTAGTAATCAAAGTAGTTAAGGATAACAGATTAGGAATTACAGTTGTTACTAAAGCACAAACTCGCATTAACAATAGTAAACTGGGTTCTCCCGTCACCGAAATGCAGAAAAAAAGGCCACAGAAGAACCGGTTAGTTTAATGAGGAAAATCAATTAGATTAAATAACATGTACAAGCAATGTCATTGGTTTACAAATCTTCCCCAAGGGCCTGCTTATATTCGTGACGTCATGCAGGTTCCGTTTGAGCCACACAGGTTATGGTTGGTCGGCGTGATTGGCTTGTGGTTGGTTGTTCCGAAAGTGTAACGCGCTGCACCGTGCTGGTGTTATCTCATAGGCTAGGATCACTGGAAGTACCCACCAACAGAGAGCCGTACAAAACTGTTCAAGCCACGGAGTCTAGAATCCTAAAGGTGTTTGATTTACTCTCCTCTGAGATGATCGTCGATCATCATTTTTAATCATCACGCGGTAGATAGGAAAGTCAGTGATAATTAAACTGGTTGATGGAACGGTTTGTCACCGCGTTCACATGACAAATCCTTGTGAGGAAATCCGTTGATGTAAATCCCCTTCACGTATGCTCTGAAGACCTGGCATCTTACCCTGAATAACCC
The DNA here is from genome assembly GCA_900618425.1 of Echinostoma caproni. NCBI lineage: Eukaryota > Metazoa > Platyhelminthes > Trematoda > Plagiorchiida > Echinostomatidae > Echinostoma > Echinostoma caproni. Next base: position 33,867 of record UZAN01042804.1, on the reverse strand, counting down.
GGCACCGAGGCTACTCGTCGGGAGTCGAAAATTCCAGCCATGTCGCTAGAAGAGAATGTTTCTCTGACATTGTGAAGATCAAGCAGAAGAGCAAATCGCATCAAAGAGGCTTTTCAACAAAACAGAGCTGTGGTGACACCGATATATAGTTCGGGACAAAAAATGAGCAGCTGATGTTTCGGACCAATGAAGTTCACCACAATTAATCCAAAAGTGCGACGACTGGAGAGACACGAATTCTTTTTGACCAATCTCTGTTGAACCAGTATTCTCCACTTTGATGCATTGTTTAATCCGTTTAATCTCCTTCAGTGAAAATAACCGCTACTTCCTTGGCCTTGTCCCCGCATCTCGGTACGGGAACACTTCGGTTGGTGATTTTCATTTTGATTTCCACTTGGATCCTTGAGACCTGCCGATATTGCTAAATCTACAGTGAGACCGAACCCTTCC
>UZAN01042804.1:22563-32756 GCA_900618425.1 Echinostoma caproni | reverse complement strand
TCTCTGGGCAGGTCGGCTGAATTATCCATCTGAATGCATAGACACCGGGCTCTGAGTACCGTCTCTGAGTCCGTGGGGTTCAGTGTTCTGTCGATCATTCATTCTCAGAGAATAATGTATTCTTAAATGCGATGGAATTTCTCTCCGTGTAGAGCGCAATACACAATGTCTGTGTACTGGCATGCTCTCACAGTATTCACTCTGGATTGTGTAGCTTGGGGATAGGCATTTCGACTCTTCATCCGTAGGTTCACGGTTCCACAGAACCACTGTCCAGTGCTCTTTGTTATAATTCACAAATAAAATTCTATCGTATTTTTCTGGCTGTCTTGTAAAAAATGCGAAAGATATGAGGCGGCGGGGGGGGGACAGAAAATGCTCATGAGAGTTTCGTGTGGTATGGAATGCGAAACAGTTAATTTTAGATCTCATTGAATGGTGCGAATGACAAAATGGCAGACTGTTCTACTTGGAATGTGAGATACGGAAGACGAAAATCTTGGTTAAATCTGACCGTATCGATTTCATGTAATCACAAATTTAGAGTAATGAAACGTGATTGATTGCTAATAGTCCCCGTGATAAAACCCCAAGAGTTTTATTCACGAGAGAGTGATCGAACCTAATGGAGACAACACGTAAATGAAAAGTCTAAGGATAATTCTCTGTATTGTTCAAATCTGTGTGAGTTTAGAGATCGGGTAAGATAACTTATGCGGCTCTCACATGCTGAAAGTAGTATAAAAGGGGTTAAACATTACCACGTACCACTCCGAACTGATTGTAGGGATTCCTTTCTTGTATAAATTGATACCGTGCACTCTTTTGGTGAAATAATCCAATCACCACAAAATTGACATCGTTACATAACCAGAACGATAACACTGGTTAGGAAGGTTAGGGACCGCGACTCTGAGTGGAAATTTCAGAATGATAAAGAGAACCAACAGTGAGGTTTAACAAGCTTCCCAAGGGATTACTGAATAAAAGAAAATTAAAACCGTGATCGTCTTAGTTCAACCTGGTTATTCTGAAAACAAACTGGAGGGAATCATGAGAAGCAATCACAACTAACGACGCTTAAAATTTCCAGTCAACTTAAAAGCGGTAATTGTTGGTGCCGTTGGTCAGTAGTCTTTCTCTAGCGCGATCTTTTTCCTAGCTAGAGTTTGAGGAATCTCTGCCAAAGTTTTGAATTATAAACATGTTTCCTGCTTGGCGTGTGCAGCCAGGCAGTTGTCAGTGCTCTATATCAATTTATCTGCTGAGGATTGAATTCGAACTTCGAGCTTATTGGATACATCAAGGTGGTCGAGGTACGTTGTTGGAAGCTTTTTATGACCAGGACTGACGCCTCCGTCACTGTGTGCTTATCTTTGGATTTTTTGAGTTTCTGTTCAGGTTGGTACAATTTTATCGTCGCCCGCAGCTGGACCATTTCGACGGATAGCAATTTTATGCGGTAAGCAGCAGTTCAGATGCAGTCAGTTTGTTCTAAACATGACACGTGCTATGTTGCAATACCGTATGTTCTTCTAGAATTTCAGGTTTTCTAATTTTCACTTACCACGATGTTGTCGAAAACCCTAGAAGACGTACACCAATAGTTCCTGCTGTATTGCATTGCTTTGCCGCTCTCCTAGGTAAGCTTTTTGAAATGAACTTTCTGAAGAATGACCGTTCTCAAAATCTACTGATATTAAGACAAGTAAGATAGAGGCCTCGAATGTGTCAGAGGGGAATTGAAGATTTAATAGGAATAATAAATGAATTCTAAAGGAATAGTTTTCACGTAATAAAAACCAGCAAACTCATTTAGTTTTTTTAAATTAGGGGCTGCAAAACGGTTTTAAGATAGGGTATTTGCTGTTACTGAAATGTAAGCTAGTTCTCGGTTTTTCTCAACAGATTGCCCCATTGGATACCGAACAGCTACGTATAAAGAATCATTCTTACCTATCCTTAATCAAATTCTGATCGGATACAGTGCCACGAAGGTATTATTTTTTAGGTATCTGTCTATCTGTTGCAATAAATATATGATCAAGTCTTCGACGTTTGACCGATTACCAGTTGAATAAAACCGGACGATAGTTCAAGAATTTTGTCACGAGTGTTCACTATGCAATCATGAATTCAGTAAACTTCATGTTACTTGTGAAATTGCGAGTAGTCAAAGTATATGGAACTCTGTTTGGTGTATATAAACAGCCATGGTTAGACTGACTTTATGCGACAGCATGCTAGCCCATGCGTGCTGCAGATTTTGTCGATATGCATCCGGAACAACACAGGTGTTTGAAATGATGTGGAATGATTGTGGCTCGGGATGCGCATGTTGGTGTTGGTGAGTTCTCCAAGCTGGAAGTGTTGTTTGCAAAAAAAGTTCTTAACCGAGCTAGGCAATATCATCAGTGCGACTTCGGGGAAGCGTCAGTTCCCAGTGTGATCGGGCTTATATAGTTCTGTTTGAGGGTTTCGATTGGCTGTTTGCGTCCCCTTGAGCGTATTAGGAAACAGCAATCGTTTGCTATGATTTGATTGACTGTTTCGTTGTCATGGTGACCAAAGGATCAACTGTCAAACGAAGATTCCTCAAACCTGGTATACAAATTAAAGTGCCGAAACTGCGAGAAATATTACGTGGGATAAACCAATAGAAAGCTCCAAACACGACTACACGAACGCACACTGGCGGTCAAACGAAACAAGAAGAAGTCAAAAATCTCAGTTTACATGAATGCTGAGAATCACGTCTTCGAACTGTGCAACGCAATAATAATAGGAAGAAGAACCACCAAGTCAAAACGGGAACTTATCGAAGCCTGGCAATCCTGAACGGGCAGTTTAAATAAGCATACAGAACTGGAACCCATTTAGCACTAGCTAAGGAAACACTGCCAACCCGAGGCTGTCTCAGCTAGAACCGGTCCAAAACCAATTCAACCAGTTTGTAATCGGTTCGCGGTTGGACTAGCAAAGCCATTCGACAAATGAAGTAAAAGGACGGTCAACTTAAAAAGGAAACAGTCAATCAAATCATAGCAAACGATTGCTGTTTCCCAATACGCTCAAGGGGACGCAAACAGCCAATCGAAACCCTCAAACAGAACTGTATAAGCTCGATCACACTGGGAACTGACGCTTCCCCGAAGTCGCACTGATGATATTGCCTAGCTCGGTTAAGAATTTTTTTTGCAAACAACACTTCCAGCTTGGAGAACTCAATAACACCAAAAGTGTATTCGTTTTAACGCTGTCATGGTGATCCGATTGGTCCAACCCTCTTTCTCCCCTACGGGTAACAGAGTTAAATAGCACGTTATCTCGCCGGCTCACTCAGTTTAGCATGCCCAATGGCTCCCCCACACAGACACTCGTTAACTCACCATCACTCAAAACTTATCTTGATATATGCACATCACCGATAGGGACAGATGTGTTCTTCCGCAGATATCGAAACAACTTTCTTTGTAGTTCTCTGCCTGTCACAGAGGCCTGACTACTACGATGAAAGCCACGAGATGAAAAGCTTTATTCGTATCATTTCATCCACGTTGAAACCGTAGGTATTAGTGTACGTACTGCTATCGGTATCTGAACNAGGCTTCTTAGCTTTTCTCAGAAGATTACTCTGATATATATCTTGCATCAATGTGCCATTCATTTGAACCGAAATGAAGAGGATAACGAGTGCTCGATTCTTCCCATATACAAACGGAGGTCAACTGAGGACCATTCACGAAAATCAGGTCCTCTGATTTCCTCTCGTTGGATGCTGGCATCCCAGCTGGTCAGTTGGACATGCGTGTTTTATTCTGATAGAGGAAGCTTTTTATTTTCTCACCTATATTGTCAATCCACGAGTGCATTTTCCGGTTAGTTGGCTGTGTTTTCAACATGAGATATCTGTGAATACCAGACAGCTACCTCAAAACTGTCATGGTTGGCGATACCAATCACAGGACTAATCCATCAGTTGAACGATTAAAAATAGTTATCTGAGACAGGACGTGCTAACTTGTTGGGCTCAAGGTGAGCTTTTCTTAGGCGTGTTCACAGATCGCGGTGTGGATGGATGAATGGAAGATTACAGTCCTTAGTTCATTGTTATCATAGACACTTCATTGTTCCATCTCCAGCAACATCTGAAACGACTGTCCAGTCTCCGTTGATTCTTTCATTAACGAGCGGTAATACATGCTATACTGGAGTATAACATTGAGTTGAGCTCCATATTTTCACCCGTACTTATTTACAACCATATTCATCAGAGTGCTGCTTCATATCCTCTCTCCCCTCTGGCATACGCCATCCAAACTCATCAAGATGTCATCAAATCGTGACTTTGTCAATTTTCTCCTTTCAAAATGCTGAAATACAAGTTTACATTTTAAAACAGATTATTCTATTTCCCTACAATTCGATTTCGCTCGAGTAATCGTAGGATTCCACTTCCCAATTCGTAAAACTGCAATATTCCGGGACAAACACCAGAAGCTTAGTACTGTAGGTGTACCGTCGAGTGATTTTCAAGACATTTTATCATGTCATCTACAGTGCACTAACTACTATTTATCCCCTTCCGTTTGTCCGCAGTCTCTGTTAGCAAACACCCAGATTGATCAGCTTTAGTATCCACGAAATATTCCTTTTTGGTTCATCACTATACCAGTTAAGCACGACATGTTTGTTTTCGAAAGGATTGGTGTGATGATGATACAGCTCATTACCATACTAGGAGATCAAACGGATTTTGATTGGGACTTTAGTACATTGATTTATCACAGAAATTCTGTTCGTGGTGGTGCGGAGTGATGCTAACCTCACTTCGGGAAAATGATGAAAAATATCTAAGAGGTTACAAAACACTTAGATCTTTATGATTCTTTATTGAAACATAATGCTCAGGTTTCGGCTGGTCTAAGCTGGTCGAATCTATTCTGCTCATAACCGATGCATTTAATTCTTGAGCAGTACTGAATACTATTCCATGCGCATAAATCATTTTCGTCAATAGATCCCAGACATTTTCAGTGAGGTTCAAATCAGAACAGCTGTGGTCTAGCCACTCCAAGTTATGGAAACTCTAGTGCAGCAACCACATTTCCATGAGGTAGGCTCTGCATCCAGATATATTATCGTGTTGGAAATTCACGGTTCCTAATCGATTTTCAGTAATACCGGGGAGAAAAACACCTTCAAGGTTCTAACGTAAAACAGTGACGTTTGTGCACTATCAGAACCCTAGACTGACTGATGCACAGTCATGTGAGCTAGTCATGTGCTATAGCACATTTAGCATTGACTCCGTAATCTCTCTCTCACACTCTCAAACACACAAATGCAACAACCACCATCGTTCTGATGACGGAAGTTTTAACTGTTCTACGTTTAAATTTAAAATAAATTAATGAAGTTATTAAAATTGGTTCATTTGGTTAAGTTTAACTAATTTTATATTCACCCGGGTGGCGGAACTGAAGACATTTTATCATTAGTTGCATTGATAACTTGTTTATTGTCCCACATATAAGAAATGAAACACATAGGAATTATCAACAACACCATTTCTTTTACTGTGATGAGTTCCAGCATCCGTTGAAAGTATAGTGTTGGTAGTATTTGAACTTCCTGCGAAATCGTGAATTTCGTGAATTCCATGAATTTCGGTACAATTGGATTAGTGCATCGATCGCAATACATTTAACTATGGGATCGGTTCTATCCCGACACCACATTCAATCTGATTCTATGGAACCAGTTAGAATACTCTGGGGAACTCATCTCTTTGACTGAAATGCCTTCTGCTGCGGGATGTAATGTGCGTGTGTGCCAGCACGTGGTTGAAAATGATGCGTTTAGCTCAAGAATATCTTTGATCCTTATTATAGAAATAACTCACAAACCTATGTTTTTCTCGTCCCATTGTTTCCCGTTGTGGTTAAAAGACAGTGTTGCATAAAAGTGTCACATGATACGGGGTTTCTTCCAGCTTTTACTTTTCCTTTTACTATCATCAATCTTCCCGCTTCACCATCACTAATATTGTTCATGACCTTTGTTCGATCAGAGTCATTATTTCTTCGGAGCTTTATAGCACCAATCGGTACTCACGGCTCCGAAAATCAGCTTCTCTCAAAAACGTTTCTGGTATTCATTTTTAAAAAAATGTTCTTTAAATTCTGAAAAGCTTTCCGATTGTACCCCAATTCAATTTTGTGGTCTCTCTAGCACTGCACTCTCTTCTTGGACTTCCATATCCCCTTCTTATCTTTTCACATTGTCCTTATATCGGTCACGTTTACCACAACGGATGGTCCTTTCTTCGTCCACAACATGTACAAAAGTTCAGAGACAAAATTCATTACGCTCTTTACAAATTTATTTATGGTTTGGATCGTAATTTATTTTTGTGTTCCTTACGCTGAAACGGCTGACTAAAAACTGATGAACAATATCCCGTCAAACAGCGGCTTCACACTAGTTTGTAGTTTATTACTGTAGGCAGTCGCCTTATTGTCACTTTTATCTTTGTTAATTTGATTTCTGTGCCCGGCATTTCCCCCCTTTTACGTTTCGTTTATCTCTCACTGTCCGCCTCCAGGCTTCCGATAACGCAATCATTGCACGAAACTTAACGCAGTTACTAATCCTAATAGCATCACACTATCTATTGAATATGCGGCTTACATCTAATAATGCCAACGTCGATTTATGGCATAGAGGGAATTCGTCGTGTATAGAGCTATTGAAGGCTGAACTGAAAAACCAGGAAGCACTGCACAGCTGTTTAAACCTGGTTGGGTCGCATCAGCAGTGCGAAACCATCGACCCAACTCGAGATCGAACCCGGGAAGAAGTATAGGGAAGGCGGACAAATTCTCCTATTTGGACAGCCACCTCGCTCAAGTCAGACGCCTAACAGATCGACGGGCGACGCATACCAGAGGGCTGGATTGAGATTTGTCAACTTGATGCATCTCTGGCNTTGTCAGTGAGGGGTTGATTGTATGCTGCAGTGGTTTGACCAGTGCTGCTATGCCGGGTAGAGACTTGGTCATTACGAGAAGAGGATGAATTAAGACTGTCGGTATTCGAACAGTGCTGTCTACACTGTATTGCAAGTGACAAGTGATTCCTTGGTTAGGTGTGGTCTTTTCGTTGATCACGGTCGCTCACTAAAACAAGCGGTAGGTCCTTTATACCTTAGGTTGGTTGGGGTGTGCTACGAATGTCATCAGGAGACTCATCCATATAATGTGCTTTAGACCCCCTGATGTGGGACCTCGGGTTCACCCTAACTCATCGTTAGAACGCCGAGTGATATGGCTGCTTGTTGAAAAACAGAGTGAAATTCATATATCTTTCCAGTATTTCTGCAAACTTAGTCAACCGAAATTCTCTATTTTCTATTTGATTCCTCCCTCAATATTCCAATCTTTCATTCAAATAAATAGACAAATGACGGCAACCAAAACCGCCATTCTAAGGTGCATGGCTATTGGTTCTAATAACTGAAACTGAAATCCTTGAAGCACTAATATATAAGGTATATCTATATGTATGTCTAAAGGTGGCGTTGAAAGTGGCTCATACAAATTTGTCGAGATCTCTTACCGTAAGGTGAAAAAGGAGTGAAGATATATATCCCAATTGGTGAGATAGTGTATGTTAGATCTTTTTCAGGTTGTTGTTGGATTCAGTAGATCGAACAGTTGGGGCAAAGCTGTTTCATGGAAATTTGGGATTTCAAGCAAATGAGCTGAGGTTACAGAAAGGAGAGAGAAGACAGTTTGAAGGAAGCAAACTAAACAACCCTTTTCAATGCCACTGTGATGTAATACGAACATAGCGCAGTGTACTGGGCACAAATACATTACGGACTATCCCTCCAACGATACAGTTTTCACGGGACTACGAGAACTTACTGGGAGTTAGGTCCTTTTGGGGGTGGGGTGGATCTCTAAGGGAAAAGATACAAAAAGCAATGAGTGAAAAGGTTCAATGAGTTACGAACTGTCACACTCACACATTTATTGCGTGAGTTTTCAAGCGTAATAGTAACTCAAAACTATCTCGTAACTCCATGAGAATTGATGATTCCGTGTTTGGTAGCCATGTGTTTACTTGGTAAAATTTATTATTATCGTTGCCATTGTTGTTCAATCTCCAAGACGACGCACATGTGATATGCAAACTTCATTTGAAATCGGTTTCAAACGGTTGGATAATGAGGATGAATTATAAGTGAACTTCACTCGAGAGTAAAGAACTCATTCATGCGCATAAAGTTACAACTCGATATCTCGTTTTGAGGTTTGGAAATTTGGGTCAGTTAATTTCCATTTGTCTCTCGACTTTCATTATTCTCACTCTGAACCGACCAACTGACGGAATGATAAAAACACGCACATTCATACGAGTTGACCGCATTGTCTTACAGTTCGTTTAGCCGTATTAACCTGCATTAATCCACCACAGACTGCTGAACGTGCGAAGCATTTTTGTAGGTCAAACCAAATGTGTGCAGGACGTCATGAATGGGTAAATCCGATGTTGATTTTATGCTACAGTAATTCTTCCAATATCTCGCGTATATTAGATTCGAAAAATACATGTTCTTTCATAATTTCAAGGTTTAAGGTAAAAGGAATGCTAAAGTGGCACGGTGGTTCTAGCATGACAGAGAAGGAAGTGTCGAGTTGATTTGTGAACAAATCGCCACGAGCATATCGAAAATATACAAAACTAAAAGGAACTGAAAGACTTCAAGTTGATTACTGTTGGCAAATGAGAGTAGTGGAATATTTGATTTGATCATATAGCGAATTTCAGCAGAATTCAGTTGACGCATAGTTTGATTTATGCTCTATGTTAAAATTTCGCTCATCTTGTAATGTTTTGAACGAGTTAGGAGAAAGATTAATTGTCAACAATGCATCAAGGGACAACGGTTGGATAAACGGGCAAGTACAACACACGCACATACACACAGGAACTCCGATCCACATGTTCGACTTTATACTGATGCTAGAATCCTCTACGAGACAAACTACTGTGAATTTCAATCCAACGACTGAACCGCGGTGTTGTCATTTACTGGGAACTGAAGTCTAGGATGCACTGAACAGCTGTTTCGATCAAATCGGTTCTCGTAACTCGGGTGAACTGAATGCTATTTGTTTGCAAACGTTTCATCACCAGCCGAGGTGGCATCATTAGTGCTTGTGAAGTGGAGAACAGGCTAAATAGAATGTTTCGTTCTAGTTGCGTCTCGTCGACAGTACGTATTAATCTAACCAACTCAGAATTAAACGCGGCACCTCACACGTTGAACGCACGCGTTCTATCCACTTCGAAAATGGTGATCCGGTGATAAAGGCCACCAGATTCTCCCCACCCCTGGAGGACGTGTGTTGGAATCCCACCACCACTGCCTGACTTTCCCCATTATGTATTGCGTGGTAGACCTTTTATTGGCCGCTTCCCCTTGTTGAAAGTTGTGTCATTATATATTGAGTGAAAGGTCGCAAAATGAGACGGTCAATATGCACCAATAATGAACTCAAATCAAAGCCATATTCAAGCCTGATAGTTCTTGAGTGGATGATAGAGTGGATGCACCATGTGTTTTGTGTGAAGGATGGTCAACCAAACTGGATAATGTGAAAAGAATCAGAAAACGGAAAAGTAATTTCCCAAACAGTTTAGACAAGGAGAGTATCAAGCTGTGGAACAGGACAGTATCTGTTTGAGTAAAAAATCGTTTTGACCTCGCGTACTTCCCGTTCGACTTTAGGCCTGCCTCATGGAACAGCTTATGTATCTATTTATNAGGTGAATGACAAGTAAAAAAACCGAAGCGATAATAGGTAATCTGATAAACAGGTTCCAGTGATTTACAAATTTGGTAATGAGCATTTTATTATGAACGAGAAAAATGTGTGAATAGAAAGCAGCAAAGATTTCATGGCGTGAGTTCCCGATGGAGGACAGCCGCAATTAAACAAAAATGCTCTTTGGTCTGCATTCTAACTGGCGTGAAAAGGCCCCACATAAACTTCTTACAAGTCTACAAATGGTTTTATTTATATTTATATTTAGCAGTGGTCATATGTGATACAGTTTGTTGTATTTTCCTCTCAATGATGAGCTTTTTGGACTGAAATGGAGGTACTACATTATATTAC
>UZAN01042804.1:10443-22554 GCA_900618425.1 Echinostoma caproni | reverse complement strand
TACTATATAATAGAAATAAGATATTCAGTCGTCTGTGGTCATCAGCTGCATTGGGTACCATCGTTGGAGTGGTTCAGGTTTTGACAATTCCAATCGTTGAGGCTTTTATGGTATTGTAGAAGCTTCTTAAACAGTTGTTTTTGATTGACCCTTATGCAGTCTGATACACATTTTCCGCATTTAAATAAATTCATTGAACTGCAGCGCGATATTTATTGCACAGACAAATTTCATTCGCACGTTATTACAGATATTTTTCCTTGATATAAATTTACAAACGCAGTTCATGCAAACGTGGATTATGCTGCGACCTTGTCAAAAGGAAGGTTAAAGCGCATAACAAGAACCAATATGTTCAGCTTTACAGAGTCGTCGATTAAAACATTTGATTCCCTTTATCCAGTTTGTTAAAACACCGATTTGTCAAATACTGCGAGATGTTAACATTTCTTTCAATCTCCTCAGTAGCTACAACGTATTTATACAAGAAAGTCTTGATGATTGCAGTCGCCGTTGATGCCAAATTATTATTATTATATTATATTTCACACTTGCCTGAGGACATGAAAATTATGGTGCAATACTGTTTAGAAAAAATAAAAGCGTTCCATGATTGGCTTGTGGGCTTCCTCAGCAGAGGCTATTTGAGACGCTTAGTCGTATGGGAAGATTTCGCGAGGTGCAAGGGCAAGGTGACCAGCCGCAACCCTGGATACCAACCTCCGACTATACTGAGGCTTTTGGAGGTAAAGATGCTAAAGATGTCAAAAGGTTATCATTGTACAATCATGTGCACCATCTATGACAGCATGCGATAATTTGCTCCTGATTATGTCCGGTGGAACGCGTTCTTCTTCACCGGTTATATAATCATTCAGATGTTGTATTGTTATCTAATCCATCTTTATCATAGTAATTTGTTACCGATCGCTTCATCTTTCGCTGGATCACAACCACCATCCTGATCTCTGATTATCGTCATCATCGCGTGCTCCCTGGCCATCAGCAAGTGGCTGACTGTCTGTCACTTGATCNTCATATTAGTTCTACCGGTTGACGAAGTTTCAGTATTGCAGTGTTTGCGAACAGGTCAATCGGGGGCAATAGAAGAGAGAATAAAGCGCATACAATCGTATTTATATAACTTACAAATTGAAAATGATTTTTAACTAAAATGCTTCATTTACCTCCATTTCTCTGTGATAAAATCGATATCCCCAGTCCTAGCAAGTAGGTCAGTCCGTTCCGGTAAGTAGTAACGAAAATGTGTGCACCTTGCATGAATTAAACCGAAAATAAAGTTTTACGATCGTCGAATGATGTGCTGAAACTTGAACTGCACTAGAATTTTTATTCTCTTCTCATTTCTACTTCCTTTAGTTGAATATATAATGATACGATTTTCAGGAAGGAGAAAGCGGCCAATCAAAGGAATGCTATAAAACACGTAATGGGGAAAGTCAGCAGGTGATGGTGAGATTCGAATACACGTCCTCCAAGGATGATAATTTAGTGACCTTCACCATCAGGCCACCATCGCCCGGTAAAGGACAATATCGGAAGCTTATAATTGTTCTTCTCACCACAAACGATCAACAGGATGACTATCGGTGACCGATGCGTGTAAATAAAAAGAAAATTGTTAGCATTGCTTTATTGTTTACTCGGCTTTCAAACGATTTGTAGTCGGGCAAGGAATTATCACTGATTGCAACTTCGCGAATGATGCAACTTACATGAGTAATGAAACTTTAGGAAACTAAACTGCTATTTGGTAGAACAAACCACTCTAAATGATAGTCGGGTCTATCAAAAATCATATAACACTCCGTTTTTCAGTTCAATAAGCATATCGTAACGTAGATGCCGGCTCAAGTCACCGATTTCATAATTTTTTATTACCACCTACAAATGCACTTTTCTCAGTTGTTTTTCTTGATGCTATTCAATTTTTTTCAAATAGCATATTTACTCCTGAATGCAGCATATTCAGCCTGTATTTCTTCGCATCCCCAATGTCAGGGGTATCCCGGAAAAACACCCTAACGCTTAAACATAATGCGATGCGACCAATTTTAGCAGAGCTTGCTTAACTCATTTTTGAAAATAACAATAATCAATATGATGTTTGTTTTGTTCTTGTTCTCATTCACATTGCTCGAAGTATTCAACTTCGAAATGTCTTTAAAAATATGCCTGATCAATGTGCAGCATTTGTGACTGGTAATTATACCTAAGATAGGAGATCAAGTCAAGCATGATTTTTATTTTATTCCAGACCAGCACTTCATTTGTGAGGAGTGACTTGCTTTTCTCATTACTGTTAGGCAGTCCCGCGGATGCATGTTTCATTTCCAAAGGAAATATTGGTGAATGTCGGGTGATTTTTAATAATACTAATTGTCCTCATATGTGTGTTGAAACAATTACGATCAGAAACACATCCACCAGAAAACGAAGAGTTCAATGAAGAGAAAGGCCTCATTTTGAACTATCTTTCAGATCTCACCTTGATACACACCTATCAGTTCATACAGTCAGTCATGCACTCAGAAGGCACCAATATATTCGCAGTTTCCCTTCGCTAAAGCTCATCAGCAGTCGATATCCGTGTACCCATCCAGGATTCGAACTCTGGACTCATCGCACAGCCCGCGTGTGTGTTACCATTGAACCAACCACGTCACGCCCGTGTTAATCAGAATTGCCAAGTTACGTTTGTTCAAATAACGTCTTCCACGAGGGTCAGTCAATTCGTTTGATCCGACAGCAACGGAAAGAGACGCAGTTGACTACCTGTCAACTTCTCTTGAAAGTCAAACCAGGACTATTGTGGAGATTCGGGAAATCTTGCCACAATTAAACAGTTTACGTTGGATTTCAATTCACAATTGACTTAGTTTTGTGTGAGTGCTCTTCCCTGGATGCATGATTGGTTAGATGAACTGAGGATCGCGCGTGAATATGAAATCTGATGGATGGGCAATCTAACTCAATATCACATTTCCCACACTACTACCGACAAATATGTCCATTATGAAGAACAAAAGGTATTTACGATATCCGCAGATCCAAGTTTCGTTTGGACAAATGATAAAAGCCTCCTGTTCGGTGTAACGAGAACCAATCAGACTACCAGACTTGGAATATAAAACCTGGATAAATAATTGAACAGCATTGTTCAACAAGGAAATTTATAGACAATCGTACCATGTGGATATTAACCAACACAGTTCTTGTTGTGCGAATTTCAGGAATGTCTGCATCTGTCTTCGACGACTTTAATAATCATTCCATTTGATAATCATTCCATGCTTAGGAGGTTTACTGAAATTAAGTCAACGTACCTTTTATCGGGGATAAAAGCTTAAAAAGATTGATGTTTTCAATATTTCCAGTCTCTAAACCAATGACTGCCTGATGCATTTACATTGAAGCCTTTATCCAACTGATAATGTTCATTGTTTTACAATAGGATACAGAAATTACAAATATATGAATGCAAAATAGAATTAACATAAAACTTTCTTCGTATCCGTTAACTCAGTGAACGATAACCTCCAGGAAAAATGAGTCAGGGTGTTGATCTATTTGTGCCGTGAATATAGAGAGCATTTACTGGTGGCTTTCTATGTACGGGACCGCGCCAATTTATGCCGTTATTACTTAGTTTTTTGTCTGTCCTAAGATAGTACCAGACGTTCCGTCTAGTGATCAATCGGAATCGATCAGTCTGTTGATGCACTCGTCGGGTGGTGCTTGTTGCACGTTTCCGACAGACCGCCTGGAACGTTGAATCTGTCATGTGACCCGATCATCTGACTACCCACTTTACCGACCACTTCGGCATCGCGTGCAGTGACAGGGAATTGCGTACAGAACTAAATTTCGGTGGATAATTGCATGTGATTTGGCTTGGGAAACTCGGTCAGACTACATAAATCCATCGAACGGTCTCGATCGACCTTGAACACTGTTGGTCACCCAACAAACGGCCAAACGACCGATAAATGCATAACAAACATGTAACGGAAGATCTCGCAGTTTGCTTGTGCCGGCTTTGGTTCGGTGTCAACCGGATCGGAAAAGTACCGCCGACACATTAAATGCAAACAAAACGGTGACTCGATCTTCTGATTTGTCAACCAACCAAACCATAGATACTCAATGGAACGGAGATAAAACAATATATATTTTCATCCATGGATAAGTAACAATTTCTGCTAGGTTAGTTTGCATTTTTGTTTTGAAACGACAAATCCTCATCAGCTTTTACTCCCTGATTCCACTTCAGGAGAGAAAACCATTCGGTCGATATGCAAGCGTTTATTCTCATCCTTTAAAACGGAGAAATGCGCTTTGCTAACTACTCTGAAGAAGTACAAAATCGTTTATCGACTGAGTTACAATGGTTTATAAAATTAGGCAACAGGACAACACAAGAAAGTCCGTATTTATTTCAGTTCTCTCGTTTAAAACCCCAAATGAAGGTAGTATTGTGGTAATAAACTGCTTATTTAAGTGCTTTGTGATATTCACACATTGTCGTGAAAGCAGTTATTTTGCCATGATGTCTCAATGTTGCACTTTTCCCCATAAGAGTTGAGCAGTAAATTGAAAAACGCTGTACCACCCAGTTCAATGGGGTTCATGATGTATTGTCATATCACCATGAATTCTCTAAGCCTCTTAGTTTGAATGTCAGTCAATCCTGTATTCGGATGTAAAGAAGCAATAGAATTAAAATAATTCCAAAATAAACAGGTACTAACAAGAGAGAGTTTCAAACTTATGATCACGCACTCAGCTCTGCGATTCCTCTACTCCTGATCACTACTGCATGAACCAAATACGGGACTGCAAAGTTTGTCTTGCTAGTGTGTTCTGACTGAATCATGGGAACATGAGATCGAGCGGGAACCGAGAGGGTCAGAAAGGTTGGTACGCTGGGTGTGTTTGAGCACTTATATGAAAACATTCTTGTAAGGAATAATCTGAAGATCACATAGTTCGTCATCCATGATTGGTCCCCATTCTAGTTTCTGGACATCCCTTAATGTTTCAGAACACGATGCTCGTCGTAGATGATCATGTAGTGGCAATGACGGTCAGGATATGGTTAAATTGTTATTCACAAAACAAAATATCTCCTTTGGAACAAGTTTGCAGAAATCCCGCAAACACACAGGATATGTAATGTAACGGTCCACTATCAGATGCACATTCTTGTGTTCACTATAGTGAACAGCAACAGTTTGCTCCAACAGGTTTTGTTCATTTTTGGTGGTTGAAAGAAACGGGTGATTGCATATTACTATTGCGTATTACTCACAGATGAATAGTATCTCACAACACATTGGACCACGGAACAAAAGAATCGGCCAATCATGGTCATGCAGTTCCAACAAAATCTGTGTGACTCAGAGGACGGGAACGGCGATTGGTTGATGTCCGTGTGCCCAATAAAAGTTTATTTACAAATTATTTAATTCCGTTGTTTTCTTTCAATAAACGAAACGCTAATTCTGTGACCATTTTCCTGCTTCTCTCTGACGAGAGATTCCAGACCACAATTTGTGTCTATTCCGACTACTATATGCTGTCACTTATTTACGGTATAGTTGCAACTGGAAAATATTTTTTTGCCAGTTTTTCTGGAATCCATTCATACTATTTAATTGTTCAGGGGCGAAATCTAATCGGGTTCAAAGACGATAATGGTTATACTAGGACTGTTCAGTATGACTACAAACAAAATGTGTTTTAGGAGGTCACGGATAATAATGACATTTCTTTGTCAGTAATACCGGTCTTGCGTTTAACTTCAACACCCCCACGTCTTCCTCGTTGTCCTCATCATCATCCCCCATGCGATCATAATCATGCTCATTATCATCATCGTGCTGCACGCTTTACTGAATCGTCTATGGTGCGTGTCTCTTTAGCACGAAATTGAGGGTAAATCTAATTGGATGGGAAAAGAGGGAAGGCTATAATGACGTCAGACGCAATGACGGGAATGACAGTTTGACTGTTCCGCAGTGTGCGGTGTGCACATGAGCTAGTTTTTCAAAACGATAATATTTTTGAACCTGAAATTATATAACTAAATAAATACAATACATTGACCCATTGTATACACAAGAAAATCTCCTGTGCTGTTAAAATCATTTTCCTTAGTCAGAGAATATTTCAGACTATTTGAGCTATTTAGAACGGACAAAAAGGAGAGACAGCGTCACTATTATCCTTCAATTGTACGCAGATATCGGAAAACCGAGCCGAACTTTTATTAAAATTATTGCAAATAGAAAGAACTGTCTGGTGGTTTGCGGTGATGCAATGAAATAGAGATTTTAGTCGACTGGATTAATTTACAGTCAGTTTTTAGGTATTTCTGTTCATATTTGTGTCTGAACACATCAATTTTGACTGTTCTCAAAGGGTTTAGGAAGAAATCTATTTGTTTTTTCCCTGAATGTTGTACAACATTTCTGTACTTCACCGGTGTTTCATTCCTTTGTATAAAAATGGGAGAACTATTTCGATATATTGATGTCCACACATTACGATGGACCGAATCAGGAGAGCATAGGTTACGCAAGTCTGCGGGCAACACTTCCAGTTCAGAGAACACCAAAACCAAGATCTGAAGTGCTCTGTTTCACAAATCAGGTGTTTGAATCCTGCATCTGAATTCCACCCTGCTTCATACCTGCACATAGTTTTGACACGCCGTATCTAAAATCTCAATGTGTCCGGTCTGGACAAAAAGGTCACATTTCATGAATAATTAAACCTGTAAACGTCCACATTCTAGACCAAAATTATTGCGAAAAATGCGGGATAGGGATGTATTGTCTTTAAGTACTTAGATTTGCAAACCCTAGCAAGAAAAAAATTGAAAAACAAAAAGTATTCCTCAAAAACAAGACATACTGCTAGTAGTTCTCATGTATCAAAACAGACAATTAGGTGAGACTCACATTTGTTTAGGTAACCGAATAAGTAGATTTTTGAATTAAACATATTCATGTATTTTCTTTTGTTCCAAACCAAACAAGATCTACATCACGAACAGACTGGGTATTCCAAATTGGTTTTGGTCTTTCACTGTCAGCTCCTAACTTGTTTTTTAAACCTCCGTCGCATTGTACTGGCCCGATTTGCCCGAATGAATATTGGAAGTACAGCTCTCAGCTTGCGACATCGAGCAATTTGCCCGGACTCTAGCAATGAAACTCCCAATGTCTATCGCTGGCTACTTTAGACCTATTGATTGCAACTCTTTATCCATTGGCTTTTGATTGATTTGCTCCAGCGAGTTGCGACCGAAGTCTGCTTTGTTGTAACGATTTAACCGAAAGTTGGTCGACTCAAGATATCCTCGGGTTAAGCAGAGCTGAACGCTACCAGGCGCGTCCCCGGGTTGTGGATAGGGGAATACCTTCACCGAAGACGGTTAGCTGTGAATAAGTTGTGGCAGGCCACAAAAAGTAAGCAGTCGCGAACAAACAGCGGCGGCACTACCAGGATGTGGTGGGTTTCAGCCTGGTCACCTGGCTCCTGTTTGAAAGCCGCATAAGCCCAATGACGGTGTCGTGACAAAGGTTGATGAGAGTTGCCTTTTAAAACTAAAGCCATTTACCCCCTCACTTCAGAGCCGAGGGTTTACTTCCTGCTGCCTTGCAGTTTGGGCTTGGTTGTCCAAAGTCTAGAGGTGCGTCCTCAAAATAAAAAAACGTCGAGTGACGCTGGGGACGTCTATTGGGAACGACATCCAATTTAACGTCTCTCAATGCAAGGTGATTTCGCTACTCCACCACGGTTGGTTTCCTTATTTCCTCGGAAATGAATTACTGCCTCATGCATCAGCCGAGAAGGACTTTGATGTTATAGTCCACGAAGACCTGAGCTGTTCTATTAACTGTGTCAGGGCGTCAACAACAACACTGAAACATGTCGGTCTACTTAAACGTGTTCTCGGTCGTTTTGAACCATTTTTATTCCTATGTCTGCTGACAGTATACATCCGGCCGCATATTGAGTATGCCATCCAAACTTGGAATCCATGGTTACAATGTGATCATAAGATTTCGGAACGTCCACAAAGACTCGCCACGAAGATAGTCAAAGGAATCTTTTATGATTCATACATGGGGAGACTGCAGTCATTGGGTCTCTACTCTGCTCATTGTTGTCGGATTTGAGGAGACTTAATTTTAGTGTACCAAATATTACACAACCCAAACCACCTGTGTCGCCAACTTTTGACG
Organism: Echinostoma caproni; assembly: GCA_900618425.1. Classification (NCBI taxonomy): domain Eukaryota; kingdom Metazoa; phylum Platyhelminthes; class Trematoda; order Plagiorchiida; family Echinostomatidae; genus Echinostoma; species Echinostoma caproni. The sequence continues at coordinate 14,278 of UZAN01042804.1, read as the reverse complement.
TAATTAAACGTTCATCTACGGAGACATCCATTTATATTACTACTCCAAAAGTCTCGACTGGAGTGTCGATGTCATACCTTCGCCGTCAGAGTGTGCGCTGCCCAGAATTCCTTACCATCTCATGTTGTTTGTGTCATGAGCACACATAGCACAACCGAATACATCATATGGAATTTTGTTCATCATTGTTACAGTTCAATTCGTGTAACACACCTTATGGGAAAAGAAAAGCATCTGCTTGTAAGTAATGTTCATAATAAAACTTTCACTTTGGCTGTCGTAATTTGTTCAAGCTTGTCAAATTTTGAAGTGGCTCGGTGTTGCTGATGCGGATAAACATTTACTTGGTGAGGGATAAAGTGGATAAAGTGCTGTCGAACAAAATGTAGCAACAGAAATTGCTAAAAGAATTGGTGTGTGCTGTAAAAGTAACTAACTTGAGGTATGGAGTTCCATCGGTGATTGGGATTGTCTGTATGAATCTGTGAACTGTTCGGTAGTTTCTGACACGTAAACTGGTCGGTGTAGTAGGGCATCATTATAGCAAATGGGATAAAACGCAAAAGTACGTAAAGCAAGAGAGAACATACTGGGAGTAGATATGTACATAAATACAAAAGTACTGTATTTCTCTACAGATTTTCTCAGTCGATAAAAAACCACGAGAGATTTTTAGAAAAATTGACGCCAATGTGATTCACACGGTGAACTGTAGGGATACATCAATCACCAATACGTAACCCCGAGCACGTGTTCTACTTCTGCTAAGAATTAAGCCTTAACAACTGAAAAAAGAATATCATACCTTCAGGAAGCATTAGTAAATAATGAAGAGAACAACAAACAATCGAAAATAAACGACATGGAAAACTGAATTTAAGGAAATGAGAAATTTTCGTTGAACTCAGAACCGACTGTGACATCACCGGTGTATTTAGCCATGAACTCTTCATTGCTGTTTGATGGGTCCCAGATGTACCAAAGAAAACAATAATTTGGATGAAGTGGCGCCCTGCAAGATCCAAGAGTTTACCGGAAGGGGATCAGACAGAGAACCAGTGTCAGAGGTAAACTGGGATCTGTCAGTTTAGCCCATGCTGTCAACGGTGGGAGTAGTCAAGTTGCTAGTAGCACAGAGTAGCTTGGATCCATTAATTTAATTAAAGGTGTTGCTAAAATAAAGAAAGCGCACATGGAACAACTTGATAGAAGTATCAAAAGTAAACAAAATTGAGTCAATGATATGGGCAATAACGTATAAAGTAGGCCTCTTGTAACGGTACGCAGGATAGGTGTGATTCATTTCTGTCCCCGTAGGGATAAAACACAAAGTTTGTATTTCACACCGCAGATTTTCTTTGGATTTTTTCACAGAGAACGGTTATTTGAGGATTTAAAGGAGCTGTCAATGTGCAGAGGGTTCAGCTTGTTGATCTTAAGCCTCATCTGTATGCATATTGTATTCGACGGCGCTTTCATCGTCATCATCATACGCGGCATCATCATCCCAGTTATCTACAATCAGAATAATTCCGTCCTGCTCAGTTTTTCTGTATGATTCCACCTTATTTCAGTCGAACCTTTTTTATTCACTTCCTCCGGTATATGAAAAAGGTTTGACGGGATGTTTTCTGAGCAAAAACGTCATCACAAACGAGATCCGTGGGCCCCGGATTGTGGATCATTCAGACGAGGAATATATTTGATTTAAACACAAATGACGAGCAATATATTCAGTAATTAATAAATAATCACTGAACAAAAAATGCTCGAACGAACTCAAGGACCCCGCACCATTGGAGGCGCAACCCTATTGCAGTGTAGTTTTTGAACAATTTAGCGATAATGAACATGTTTTACTTTACAGAACTTTACTACGGATTGACTTCAATAAACTATTACGAATTGTGTTAATCCAATGATCAGAATTGTACCTATTGGAATAGATATTCTTCTTGAAGAAGTTAAAAAGCTAGAAGACAGTGATTGTAATAAAAAAATATGACTTCAGGATCTTCTTGATGTTCTGTATCACTCGAGAATAATACCTTATCTATCATAAACAATTTTTTTGAAGATCACCGAACCTTTCTGCCACGTTCTTCACTGGTTTTTGGTTGAATGGTTGCCAGAAATTATTAAGATCAGTACGGTGTTTTGTTGTATGCTGAAGACATATTCAACAAAGTAAATCCCTTTTGAGCGTTCATTTGCACGGTGTTTCTTGCATATCGGGCTGTACGAGATTTCTCAGCTTTTCTGATAGAAAAATCGTGCAGATAACCCTTTTTTCCCATATCTCTTGAATGAAAAAAGCACAACTGTTGGTTAATAAGCCCGTCATCCCAGATGGAACGCTGAACCGTCGACTACTAATATGCATCCTTTCGTTCACCAAACATTCTGCTTTGCAGTTGTGCACATTGCATCATAGCAGCGCAAATTAAGTTGACCAATGAAACTGGGCTCACATAAGTGAGACCTGGTTATATTGAGATTACATTCAACCATGAGCATAAAAGCGACAGGGTGCAAATAATAAATGCACTTGCGAAAGATCCAATTAAAGACAGTATGATGATAATGATGATGATTATGGAAATGAAAATCACCCAAATTATGTTAATTGTGATCTAAATATTGTAAAATTGGTGTCTGTTTCCATGCAATTCCATCTTAGTGTTTATTGTTTGTATTGGTTCAATACTGATGACAATCATGTTAAAACAATGCATTCTATTTACATTCTTATCTCAAAAACAAACACTACCGGTCACGAAAAGTCATTGCCAATCTCGGTGTCTGTTTTATGTGCAGAAATCAATGCAGAGCAATTTCTACTTAGTGATATCACTTGCAGTATTGAATGCGTACACACAAATCGTCCTTCTCCATGGTGTAGCAACCCGATTTAATGCAGTTAGATGAATGAGGAACCAGGCATGGCTTATTTTCATCGATCAGTTAAATAAATGACACGTGCGCAAGTTATGTGCACGATATTAAACATTAAACATGATGCATCGCAACTACCTCAACTGCAGATCAATTGGTCACTTGTGAGCATCGGATTCAATGGAATTCGAACCCTGGAACGAAGGACGATTATTCTTAAACCATACATTTTTGGTATATTGGAGTTAACCCAAAGAAGTACGTTCCTCTAACCATCATTACCATAAGTTACTGCAGACCTCTGAGCAGTGTGAAGACAAGTTTCATGGAGCTTTAGCTTCCTGGATCACTTTGACAGACATTTGTGGATGAACAAAGCCTCTACTGTTTCTCACGACCAACAAGCACTAAATGATTAGGAAAATGTTGGTAAAGTTTGGCTGTTGATCCAGTCATTAAATCACTTAATAAGTTCTTACTTTAGAGGTATTTTACTATTACTAAGACAAAGTTTTCTGCGCATCTGGAANAGCCTTCCCCCCCCCCTGTTTAATAATACCTGGCTGACAGACGAGACCGGTGTGTCGTGGATACTGTCATCTATTGTAAATGGCTAGACATCATTGTTTTTCCGGTGTATCGCACTGATCATAATGCTTTTGGTCTAGACTAACAACACAAATACATACAGTTGACAAGATGTCGTAGACTTATGCTGTGGTCTAACGATTAGCAGTTGCACTTATTCAATTTGTGTAAACGAGATAGTTTTGAAACTTTCATATTATTACATCCTCTTGTGTCAAGTTTGTAGATAGCGCCCTCACAGACCCTAACTCGTTGCACGCTGAGCTAACACGTTGTCTTTCCCATCCATCTACACGTTATGAATTCCGATACATACTCCGTACCTTGCACGTTTACTCACAAACAAAGAGCA
>UZAN01042803.1:9723-23487 GCA_900618425.1 Echinostoma caproni | reverse complement strand
AACGGTTTTTGCTAGTGTAATCATTGATTATAGATTTATTTTCTCTCAAATAAATTCATGTACTATGGTTAGTTCGCATTCTTTTGTCGAATATTTGATAATGAAATTTTACGAAAGAGAAAGCGATCAATCGAAGGCTGCCGTGTACACAATAACTGAGAAAGTGGAAAGTTCGTGCTTGAATTCGAATCCATCCTAATTGGTGATAAGTTCACGCTCTCTTCCATTTGATCTAAGCTACTTCAAAATGTTTGTGTTGGTCTACGAGTGGGTCTAAAGTTTTTGTTATATTCGGAGCTTCATTTTTGTTCGAATTATGCTGATTTGATGCCGACGAATGCATGAAGCTTGTACGAGAAAATTAGATCTTCAAATCTGTCTCACTTGTCCAAGGCAGAGATGAGTCCTTACTCTCAAATATTTACGCACCGCACTTCGTTACAATTGTACACGTGATGCCTCACGTGGCCAGTGCTTTACCTGGTCTTGCAATTAGTTCGACAGATCAACCAATGTGCACGATCATCTAATCCAAATAACCTGCAATACCGGAATTATTGGTAGTTTCCAATGTTCTTAACTCAACCCACGATTGACTAAAATCGATCGTTGATGTAAACCAATCGGCAGATTGTAATGCTTTACCTGTAATAGATAGCACTAGTTTATTGTGTACTGAGAAAACGTTTGCCGTAGATAGTCTATTTGGTTTGCTACATTTCATGCCAAACGTTATGTTACTACTCTGTGCTAAATTGTTGCTCTCGCTTCCCATGCTAAATTATTTCATTGTAGCAATACTCAGAGGGTGATTACTGTTTATGCCAGGATTGTTGTTGGGCTCTCAGATTAAACTGCGCACAACTGATTGTTCATCTGACTGGATAATTTCTCGCGATCTACGCAATTTGTAGTCTTCCAATATTGAACAAAATTGTCTGATCACTAGCGTAAAGTGTTAGTGTGAATCCCTGCCCATCTATTTATAATGACGGCCTTGTTAAGGTCTCGGGGCGTTAAGATAAGTCTTGGTTCGCTCTCGTACTCTTTGGGTGTTCTTTACATCTATTGTTTTAGCCTGCTCATACGAACGATCGATTCGTAACGTTGATTTGACCCCTACGGGAGAGCAACGAAGGACGCTTAAGGTGTGTTCCTATGCTGGTGAGTGCAGCGTCCGCTACCAATGGTCCATTACCTGAACATCTGTCTTGGAAGCTCAACCGCAAGTGCATGAAGAGTCAGAATCTGACCTGTGCTGGACGCATCAACGAGAAAACTCAACAGAATGATCTTAGACCATCCAAATGTTATCGTAGAATCACCAAGAAAGATCACTTTGTCTGATTTCCATTAGTACCACTCAAAGCTGGAAACTATGCTCTGAAGGTTCAGTCCCAAAAGCTTTTCACTTTCCAAACAACTCAAGGTAGCATTTAAATACGGTAGAAATGTTTTTGATAACCAAAAGGATCACTGGACCAACTGTTTAATCTTATTTGGGTCTCGTTAGCGGTGCGTACGTTTTGTTTCCCCGTCAGGACTTAACCGCGAACATTCGGGTCGGGGCTTCAAACCCTTACCGGTGAGTTACACGGTCGACGGTCATCACGTTGTGCGAATGACTCAATCAATTTAGATCGCGTAGCTCAAGTCCGTAACAGGAAGAAACAGCTATTCAGTGCTCTTTATCGGTTATCACAAATATTTCCACTGCATTTAAATGCATTCAAATATTGGGGAATTAACGATCTCCCAAGGAGTGAAACCCACACCGAACATAATCAACCATGCCTGATGCCTGTGAAAAATCGAATGATCTATTCCACACATTCACCATATAAACGCAAGATAACCTTTGTAATGTTCGTAAATAACTGAAGATCACATAATTCCAGATATAGTGTCCCAGATCTGAGCTCACATTTTTCCCAAAAAAATCAGATGAATTCAGATGGCTTGATTTTTTGCGCTTTACTTCACCTTCGGTGCACGTATCCGTCTCTCTTGTTCTGTCTTTTGGTTTCAAAATATTTCATTCATGAGAAATCTTCCTATTGGTCTTTTAAGGGCTTCGCCGTTGGAATCATATACATTACGTTGAAAACACCGGATTTCGTGGTGTCTAACCCCAGATACCTGTTGCTGTCACCGTACAGCACTGAACGTCTCATGTTCGGTGTTGTTTTTATGATCCGCACCGGGGCAACCGTCCCGCCATCGGGAATTTCCAATTTCCTTTCTATGATTTGGTTTTCTCATAGGCCAAGTAAAACTTTCAACTTTGGTCAAAACCATTGAAATCCACAGTGATTCGGTCTCTCCATGTATAAGGGGAAAGAATAGAGATGTGCTATGCAAGCTTCGTAAAGCTTCATAAGTTTCAACTTTAAAATCTATTATTGATAGCTTGATAGCGAACTACTGAAGTCCATAACAGTAGCCTAAGTACCACGAGACTGAACCAACACAAGACCTTGGACTCATCTCAACTCTATCAATACTTTATCAGGACAATAATTGACATTGGGATTGGCCGAACAATCCAAACTGGTGGTAGAGCAGTCTCATGTCTCATGTTGAAGGGTACCTAGTCATACAATCCTCAGAAAACTAGGCATCCACTAATTGTCGAAAATGATCAGAAGTGCAACTAGATGCGTTTGGGTACGAGTGATTGGGGAATAGCAAGTCCGAGAAAATGAACTATCGCGTGGAATATGATTTTACATCGAATATACAAACACAATTGTTCTTTTTTTTGTTTTTTTACATTGGTTCGTACTGTTTAATTTAAAAATCATTAAATTTCATGGTTTCCATCTGGTTAGGCCATTTCAATGGATGGGTAAAAAAAGGCTGAGTTTAGAACGCTGAATTTTTTGTCCGAATATGCATAAACACAATTAAGTTGGGCTGGAAACGACCTATACGGTGGTTGTGGAAACTCGACTGTGACAGAGTGTTCGTTTCTCTCACGCACAGGCATACACGCACACACATACACACTTACACCAGGTGACAACTCCTATTCACCGGATTCGATGATTGTGCCTGCAACCGTAGATGAAAGGTTTGCTCTATTTCCTTCCAAAACGAAGCACCTCAGCATGATTCACTGGAACCTGGGAGTGGTGGGTGGTAGCAGGGTTATTGGAGAGAGAGAAAGAGAACAGCTGAAATTAGGATTTTTTGAGGGGATGTCAAGTTGCATTTCTTTAACCAAGTTGACGTATACTGTTCTCTTTGACATAGCAAAGAATGCTTGCCCTGAACAAGTCTCTGAGGCAATTCACAGAAAACCAACCCCAAGGCCTTTGGACTTGTGTTCTTATATGATAGTGGATTTTCTACGGAATTAAAGAATGGGGCAATCTCAGAATCCAAAAAATTGCAAGTATAAAAATGTTCCACAAAGCTGCATGAGGTAATACATGACAACCCCCAGGCGGCATTCACGAGGCAGATTATCCCGTCTCGATGAACCACACTAATCAACCATATTAAACGTGATTGATTATAACTGACAGGTATAGCATACATTCAGTCACATCATAGGATGGCTTTTTCCACCCGGTTCGATGATTCTCTTCGCGTTCCTCCATCTCCTTTCTCCAATGCCAATAAATCGGTGAAAACGATCCCGCTCTGTATTCTTTATCTCTCATATAAGCTGTTCGCTTCATTGGACTATCATCGATTTTAGCCCCACTCACCACATATCCAATTGGTAGATTTGATCATTTTGTTCATGATTTCCCAATATCAGCATAAATATTTCTGTAACCAAATCGTCGGTCTACTTGGTTTTAATACCCACTACTGTGACAAACGATTAGAGGCAATGAATCCCGTAGTTTGATAAGCCCCTAAGGGAAGGTGCCTATTAAGGAGTTCGGGCAGCGAACGCAAGTTTCCAACCCGACTTGGAGAATCGAAACGACCTTCAGACGAAACCTGAATACCTATTGTACATTGCAAAGTAAGACTTGCTCTTGATTGACCAAATGCGGTGAGATATTCAACAACAATGGTACTTTTAAAGTGAGGGTATATGAGTGAAATGCAATGATGCTCTCTTGATAACGTAACTTCAACCTTCAGGGTGAGATCCCTTTAAACTAAAATGTGTGATCCGTTGATCTCGATAATGAATCAGTTTGGAAGTAAACCTTAGAAACAGTGAATTGAACCAGTCATTTCGCGAACAATAACGTTTAGAAAGAAACTGACGTTTTTCAATTTTACATTTGGAATGGCATGCACAACTTTGTCACTTTGAGGATCTTCAAAATCTGCTAGCATGGAACAATCTGATAAGGGGATGCGATTCTCGAATTTCGCATGAGCGATGACTAAAGTTTAGCGCTCGACAAACATTTCGTATTACAGCCTGGAAGCAACAGTTTATTGTCACCCTTCCCGGGTTCACTGGAGCGCAAATGGTTATCCATGGTTCAGTTCACGGATTTTACAATCAGGCTGAAAAGCATATTTTGAGTATTAGCAAACATCAAGCAAATGGTTTTTGGAATGGATACGTTGGATTTGATGTAAATTCTAAATATCCAAGCTACAGCTATCTATACCAGTCGGATCGTTCAATTTTCCTATCTGTTCAGGAAAAAAGCTTTAAAAAGTGTTTGTTTTTTATATGAAATTACCTTTCTATCTTTGTGTTTGATTTAATAGGATTGACCGCTGCAAGGGGGAATTCCGACTACTATCCCATGAGATCAATAATACTTTGCAAACTTTTATTCTGGCGTACGAAGCGGAAATTAATCATTTACTTTCATTTACGCAGATCCCGCAGAGAATTAGAATTTAGTTATGATGGTTAAATGCGTGGATTACACATCTCTCCTATTCAGTCGTGTAAAATGATGATGGTGGTTAAGCGCTTAAGATACCAGAAACGTTGATCCGAAGTTATTGCGGTTAGATATTTCAACCACTACCATTATATTGGTAGTAGTAGTAACAGTGCCATTATTAATATTAGTACTACTAGTACTTTCACCAGTATAAGTAGTGGTAGTAATATTAGTCGTATTATATTATTATTATTATTATTATATTAATCGTACTAATCGTAGTAATCTCATAAATAGAGAAAGCGTTTTGTAGTTGTAAGGAAGTTGAGCACACTGATACATAAGACTAGACTGGCTAAGTTAATAGCCCAAGTGCTCAACCAAAAAAGATATTCAATGGAGATGGATTTGACAAAAATCATGCATAATTTGATGATTTATTTTACCACATTGTGCGTAATATGCTCATTTGATTAGTTAAGACAGAAACACAGTACTATATGTACTCGAGATCACATTTTCACCCTAGAAATGGAAAAATTGTGCCAAATCTTTTTTCAGCATGGTGCATATAGTTTTCAAAAGCCCCTCAATTTAGAAAACCAAACTTCCCCCTTCGGTGTCCAGTGCAGCAATGATAGACATTTGGTTTCCGTTCGGCTGACAGCTGTTCATAAGTACTGATCACCAAACAGCCCAGTGCCGAATCTACAGGATTCTCTCACTCTCCCGAAACCGGACACCGTTTGCTGTTCGTCACTGCGTCACGACGAAAAGTAATCAATAACCGGTATAGGGGAAACACTGTGTACAGAAAACGAACATTTTCCTGTTCTTGGATAATTCACCAGCGTTAACCGCGAAAAAATAATTAGCAAGAAACAAAACGGCTAGCACCAAATTTCCTATTGTATTGACCAATCCGATCACAATATGTATTTATCAGCCATCCGCCTGCCTGCCCTCTCGATCACTCATCCATCTCAACTTCAGTTATTGTAGATTCTTCTCATGGGGAAAAGTTGTCCGCGGTAGGTCCGCATGTGTATGTGTGTATGTGGAATCCAACGAAACATATCGAAACACTTAGCTCGGTAACAAAACACCCGTGAGAAGTAGCAAGATTGAGCGGATCACGCAAATTCACGAGTGACAATCGTTCAAGCGAAAACAAATATATCCTCCGTTCGGGATCAATCCCCGGCAGAAATGTGAACCAAAATAGGCTAGCGATGAATCGATCAACCGAAACAAAATATATTATCGATTATGAATTTCCTGGTGAAACAAACTGAGCATATATATATATATATATACGTATATAGGTGATTTGTTTGAAAAGATCGGAAGCCATGATATAGAGAATTACACTTATGGATTAAATATTCACCTAACCAGAATAGTTCCCACATAGGCACTTGTAATTCTCTAGCGGTTTTCAGTGAGAAACTTCTGAAATATGTAAAAATAACAGTGGCGGGAAACTAAACTGGATACGGTAGATGACAGATGTTTGAAAATACGAACCGTTCCTCTTTTCGACCACCCACATAAATGTCCTGGGTGCCCATGCAATCCGTATGGTGAAAAATGTGTAACTGACATCGATTATTAGAACGTGACTATGTGGTCTGAGTATGGCATGCTTTACCATTTAAGTAACATCATCCCAATATGGTCGAATATAACTGTAGATGCATTTGATATTCTAGCTCATAAGAACATTTACTACTCTCAGTTTGAACGCCTAGTACTTCACATGAGATAATCTATGAATAATAAGCTTTAACATCAACCACAATTCTTTGCATCCTGTCAACACAACACGACCATTCGGTCTGTGTGTATCCCCGAATGTATCCGGCATGCAAATGAACAAAGGTGATTTTGAGAAGAGGTGTGAAATAGCTGTAAACTTGAAACCCGATCGAACAGTTCAGTAATCAACTGAAGATAGAACTTTTCATGTGCTTTCCTTTGAATTCGGTCACTCACTGATGATACTTAATCCGGGAATGTGTATGCTAAACTGTGTATACAGAAATGACAATTTCGGTGCACGAACAAAATCACCAGGCTCAATAGTTCCCTCATGTTTCACTCACACATAACAAGTTCATACACAGTGATAGCCGATTGTAATGCACCAAAATAATTTCTTTCTGATCAATTTGCGTTTTATCATATTTAGCACTTATATTTATGCTTCAGTTATGGACAATAATTTATCCCTTGTCTACTTCGATCTACGTAATTGCTAGGCTGCACGATTGCCAATTAAATGAGCCCGACCTTGGCTGGCAAGATTAAATAATTTCAACACGAAAATCACGAACTTTACAAAGTTCGAAAAAGTTTTATAACCTAATAGCAGTGGCTCAAGTGTTATCCCAAATTATTTTAATAAACCCTTGCCATCTCGGTTATTTGTATTTAGGCATTATTTTATCTAATATATAATTCATTAAAGTTACTCCATTGAATAGCCAAATGAAATTCTTTCACAACCCGGAGAAATTGCATTAAATAAGGTAGACCATTCGACTATTAGTGTACATAAACCCTACATCTTAATTATCATCAATCTTAATTTGTTGTAAGTAAAAAACATTTTATTCTCTTTAGTTAGCTCGTAACTCATCATGGTCTAGGTTAACCACTACTGACGAAATGAGAGTATCCGCTACATTCTGAATCATTCCATCTGCTGAGTATAAACGAATCACGAAAAGCACTGCTATAAAGACTCATTAAGGCCTGTTTATTAATATTTGGAAACAGTTACTTCAGTATAAATGCTGTTGTTTATACGAACCGACAACTATTTCACAAAGACACTTTGCTTCAGTTTAGATTAGACAAATATAGATATATATAGCGCTTTCAGTCACATTTGATTATATGCCATACGACATATCTAGCAGTATCCTTTTACGTGGTCCCTTAAATTAACCGACTCTCGTCAACAAGGCGGATTTCTCTGGATATTGATAATGGAGTCATTCATCGACATGTGCACCTTATATTATATGAGAACAAATATTTAGAATACTTTCATTCACCAAAATAAACCGCGTAAAACAATAATTATGGACCAGAGAGAAGAATCATTTCTTTCATGCCGCTCAGTGCTCGATATTTACTCATTTTTGATCANACTATTTCTGTTGTAACCATCAGGGCTGCGACAATTCAAATAGTGATACAAGAGAATAAAGAAGACGTTCACCGGGAGACAATGCTCGCAATAAATGCTTACTATCGAGAGCCTTCGATATGCAAGTGTGCTTGTAAGGTAGTTCTCAGTTGAGGACCATGGTAAATGCGTATGATTCAGACCATTACAGATGTGGGCACTCATGGCAACCTGCGATACGCACACACAACTAAATTGGCTGTATTGTTACGAGCTTGAGTGTCTTCCAAGCGANTACCAATATATTTTACAAAAACAATGATTGAACAAAAGTCAAGGCGATCTGAAAGATACACACACACAAGTAATTTATCATCCGGATTGTATATCCCCCGGGAATTTGAAGGGTCAATCGGAAAAGTATTGAATCTTCTCCTACCTGTTCATCTAAGAGATCCGTAAATGATAACAGAAATACTGCGCACCGTACCTTGGTAATTTGCCATCATTCTTTCATCACAATTAAATGTTATCAATATGTTGATAGCAGCTTAAAACCAGTTCTTGCTGTTAATGAAGCTATTAGTGAAAACGATAAACCAAATTCAAAACCATGGTACCAAGCTCATCACGTTGTCATCTTATTTTCTCACTATATGCCATTTATATTTTCTCATCAGTTAAATTTGTACAACTATCTCACTCCACGGGCACTGATGTACTACTCGCTTTATTCAACTAAATAAGCCACTCCCAGCGTAAACCCTCCCCCGTCGCGGTTGAATATGCCAAACTCCTGTGTCCGCTTTTGGTGTCGAACGGTCAGATCGAGTCTGCCCAAGGATAGAACTGTTACTGGGTCCACAAAATCGTTCATTACCGGTATGTTTTGACACTCTTCGTTGACAAAGTATTGAAAATCGGTTATCGTGGCTCGGGTGAACTAAATCCTATTTCGCCTGTTCGCCGAGAAATTGGCAATTTACTTGCAAACGTTTCATTGCCAGTCGAGGTGGCATCATCAGTGCTTGTCAAGTGCCCCACTCTTCTGCTTAGATCCGTTCGTTTATATATGTATTTTTCTCCACCGAAAATTTATGTCCTTTGCTCACATTATGTTTGACTCGGTTCGCCATTAAACTGATGCCTGGGGGTGAGGTTGGTAGGGGAGATGGTTATCCCTCCGTCCTGAACGCGGTTTCGGTCCGTTCTCAGGTCACGGAGTGACCTTTTTTGTTGCGTCATTTGGTCTGTGAGTTGCGTTGGCGTGTACACGTGGACAAGAGTAGTGTTATCTACAAAATAAACTACAAGAACTGCTCAAAACACTGTATCGGACAAACTGGGATAAAACTATCAACAAGGATTCGTGAACACCAATCGGCAGTCAGGAAACATGACTCACTATCTTTGACCTCCATTCACGAAGATCAAGAAGGACATCAGTTTGACTTGGATTCAGTGAAAATTATCGACCAAGCCCGGTTAAAACACACCAGAGAATTTCTCGAAGCTTGGCACACCCCAACCCCTCAACTCAATAAACAGACACATTGAACTGGATCACGTGTACGCGCCAATGCAACTCATAGACCAANGACCAAATGACGCAACAAAATAGGTCACGCCGTGACCTGAGAACGGACTGAAATCTGTGAATGAACAAACACAAATGTCTACGATTTTACTGGCATTTAATTCAGACATTCCAGTGCTCAATCTCCCTTGAAAAAGTACTATAAACCGTTAAAAATTTACTCGGGTGCATTCTTTTACGCTGCTTAGCACATTTGTTACTCATCATTAAACCGCCTCATTTTGAATTCACATTTTTGTACATTTCTTTGTCTTTAGACAACGTCGTTGGATTCATAAACGTCTGTGCGATTCAGACAGCTATCCGATAGGCTCTTGTAGCTGCTTCCGTCCAGTAAAACATTTTCACATTGTTGTGCTTATTTTGAGATTGTGAAAAGTTCAGTAGCCTCGGTGGCATTTGAACCCACGCACGACCGACGCCTACGCTTTTGTGTAGCGTTATCAGTCTGGCCTCGTAGCTCAGCTGGTAGAACGTGCGCTGTACAGAAGCGTAGACGGCGTCCATGCGCAGGTTGGAAACCCATCGAGGTTACTGAAATTTTCCCAATCTCAGCATGAAACTTCAATCTGATAAACAACAATTTTGAACATTGTGCTGTGCTGTGCTATCTGCTCCGTCTCCACTCAGTCGAGCCGATGTATTTGCTTCTTATTTCTAGGCCCCATCAACCAAACTAAGACTTGGAGCACTTCTTCAAACGTTGTTGGCCCTTGATCTGTTACTTGTTCATGTATTGTTTTTCCGCTACATTTGTTTTAATCTCTTTCTCAGTTGTTTTTGTTGTTGTTGTTGTTTGGAATCATCTTGCTCCAAATGGAATTTTTCATATGCGGACTCGTAAATGAAGTCTTGGTTGTGTTTCTTTTCTTTCTGCAATCTGTTTGGGTCGGCTTGAAAGCAATAATCAGGGTCGTTCTTTTTTTTGTTCCTGCAATCCTCGAGGTTTTTTATAGCCTGTTGCAATATGGGTCTTATTCAACAACAAGGAGCAAAACGGATTTATACTGGCCTACTTTTTGTGTATTGCTCTTTCCACTGAGAATCAGTCAACTATATTGACAACCATTTAGTATAATTTCCCTTAGTTCGTGTTTACCGATTTTTTGGGTGCTTTTCCATTCGTTGTTTAATCCATCAGTACTGGGACTAATTTATTCACACGTATAATACTGCTTCTGTGAACTTTGAAATACATACCATTTCTGGTGTATCTGTTTAGGACACCAGGCCGGAAATCGGGTTTGGATCCGGGTGTTTATTCAGTCCGGGAAGCAATGAATCTCTGTAAGTCCAAATCGCAATGCCCGAATTCGTATTTGTACAAGGTAAACTCATTAGTGACCCTGATCGGACCACTAACAACAGCCCCATTTGTTTTGGACAGCCACTGTTTGATTTCCTTTCACAAAAGTGTCTCAAACCGCGTCCACATCAGAAGAAAAGGAAAATAGATTAGATTCAACGGTAAACTGATCCCAGTGTTGCGAATCAGTACGGACTATGTGCAGGAAATGCTTCACTCAACGAAGCCACACACTCAAGCTGTTGGTGCTCAAGAGATTTAGCTTCCCAGTCGAAGGTGGACTCGGACTCTCTGAGTCCGAGCTGCAAAACACGAAATGCAAGCGGTGGTGAGGTGTTCCAACACAGTTGCAGAAACAAACATTGAAAGAAACATGTTTTGTTCACTTCTACCTGACCTCATGGTAAGTTCATTTTAGTGGATCTGGAGAGCGCTCGACATTTCGCTATACATGAAAGGCTGTTGAAATTACTGCCTGCTTGCCAATTGGCACAAATGCACAATATTTTTCTCTCTCGATTTTACATATTATACAAGAACAATCAATCGTTGGTTCTTGTGGGTGTGCATAGGTTTCCGCGGTTAAGTAAAACAACAGCAACTTATATGTAACATAGAAACGTGAATTCTCCTTTAGGTGGGTGAGGGTGGGTGACAGCCCTTTTTAGTCCATCGTGATATTTCAACGAACCAACTGATGAACAAACCCAAAGTATGCCAAAAAAGTCAATTAAATCTCACGGGATTATGTAAACTCCATTCGGAACAATTGCCACGATTTTCTCACAGTGTGATGAAACTTGAGGATGGTTTTTCATAACACTGAGTGGATTCTTGGCCAAGGAGAAATAACGCTTTTAATCGATTGGATTACAGCTTGGCATAGATGGATGAATGTTCGAGAGATTGAAAATAAAGCCTCCAGCCCCATATCATTCGAGGTTTTCCTTCAGCTTCCCAAAAACCCTGACAGATGGGTCTGTAAGAAGAATGCCTTTTTACTTCCTTTTTCTATTTATCGAATATATAAATGTACAGTCAACTTTCAGGAAGGGGGCTGCGGCCATACAAAGGTTTCCTAGGGAAAATACAGATATAGGGAAGACGGGTGGAGATAGAGCGGTTTGAACTCGGGACACCCCCAGGTCACTAGTTGATGACCTAACCACTTGGCCACTACCGCGCATTTCTATTTTCTATTTCTTATCCAAAAATTGGAACCGCGTTGATGATCCACACTATTTTCAGATTATTATTTTTGTGCATCTTTGTATGAACAACAGTGAAACCGACAAACCTTCATGAGCGCGAAAAAGAAACTATTCGCCTAAGAACGTCATTAATAGCAGTCTTGAATGTGATGATGATGAACTACGAAAAGCCCAAGAAAAACCGTGTTCACCTTAAGCCCAGAACTGCTGCTTGGTATCCACAAATGGTTTCGTTCCTCAAGGATTAGATGAAAGACATGAAAGATTTTGCTTGTGAAAAAGTGCTTGTCCCTTTGGTAAATATCAGACATCAGACATCACTTTGAGTCGAGTCAAGTGTATGCTTTATGCACCCCGAAAGGTGAATATTCAGGAGTGAAATAATCACAGTGAAAACAGTGAGCAAACAAACTTACACTACGACTGTGGAAAGCAAGAACAAGGGATAAAACATATTTACGATATGAGTGAGTTTATTTCAGAAGTGATGCATTCTGGGTTATCCCAAAATCAGGTAAGATGAGGCACTAAATAAAAGCGGCAGGCGGTTGGGCGAGCAAATATACATTTATAGCGGGATCCGGGTGGAAGAAGATGATATCCACTTCATAAAGCCTGTGTCACGGATGTGACATGCTTTGATGATTTTTTGGATAACGGAACACATCACTTTTACTTGAGGAAAAACAATGACGTGACAGAGAATTTCAAAGAGAATCCCGCTACTTCTAACCTTTTCAAACACAGATACAACTTGGTCAGATTAACACACCGACAGAGCTAACCTTTTCTGGCTGGATAATGGTGTCATCACTTATGTCTATCTTGTGACAGCATTCTAAGAGATTTTTGCCACTGTCCAATTCGGTAAGTAAGACCACCATGCCTACGCATTTAGATGGATTGAAAATTAGGTTATGTGCAGTGAACCACAACCTCGTCTGGGTATTTAATAAGCAGGGGATTTCGAAAAGTAGGCATGCATCAAGAAATATAAGTGGAACAGAAAAGTGGGGATAGAATGGCACCCTGTAGAACACCTCGTTTAGAGATTAACGGAGAGGGAGAGAGGAACGAACGAGGTAGGGTGTGAACTGTGATGTGTTTGTGAAATAATCTGTGAGTACCGCAGTTATGACATGCGATATCTCACTTGAAGATGGTGTTCCAGGTTTTGTTGCGTGGGAGTGTGTGAGTATACATGCTGTTCAGTCGATGCAACTCGCCTTCAATAGCAAGTGATACGACTTTCATCCTTTATGTATGTATGCTCATTACCTGCTTCGGTGTAACCGTTTCAGATGAGTAGGTGAGATGCGGTCACAGCGCATGAATACTGTATCCCATGGACAGCAAAGGTAGTAGCAAAATTTCATATAGTGTGTTGTGTGGTCACAATATATATATATATATATATTGACAATAATAAGAACCAATTTTCTGTATTGGCCCGCTTCCCTCTTGGATATTCCAATCATGACGTTGTTAAAGTTTCCCCATTAGTTTACAGCAAATTCAATCACATGACGTTTACGAAACGCCGCGACACCAACAGAACAACACTGATGTAACCAGGAGAATTTGCAGAAACTCAGCACGACGGTCTCTCAGATAGACTTCACTGTGTTCTACCACCCTATTCCTTCCACCTATTGTTACCACATAACACACTATATGAAATTTTGCTACTACCTTTG
>UZAN01042802.1:25906-45722 GCA_900618425.1 Echinostoma caproni | reverse complement strand
ATCATCATCATCATCAGCATCATCATCATCATCATCAACATCATCATCATCATCATCATCACGATCATCATCATCATCATCCGATTCATCATCATCATCATCATCCGAATCATCATCATCATCATCATCATCATCATCATCATCATCATCATCAACATCATCATCATCATCATCACGATCAACATCAATATCATCACCATAATCATCATCATCATCATCATCATCATCATCATCATCATCATCATCATCATCATCATCAACTTCTATCATCATCATCATCATCATCATCATCATCATCATCATCATCATCATCATCATCATTCGAATCATCATCATCATCATCATCATCATCATCATCATCATCATCATCATCATCATCAACAACCGAATCATCATCATCATCATCATCATCATCATCATCATCATCATCATCATCATCATCATCATCATCATCAATCATCATCATCATCATCATCATCATCATCATCATCATCATCATCATCATCATTATCATCCTCATCATCATCATCATCATCATCATCATCATCATCATCATCATCATCATCATCATCATCGTAAACATGATCATCATCATCGTCAACATCATCATCGCTATCATCATCAATGTTATCATCATCGTCGTCAGCAGCGTCATCAGCATCATCCGAATCCTCAACATCATCATCATCATCATCATCATCATCATCATCATCATCATCATCATTAACTGAATGTCACATCCTCAAATTCATTTTATTCACATGTAGGCGAAAGCAAAAATGGTAAATTTTTCATTGCAAATTCTGTCCCTATTCGATGGATAAAGTGCATTTTTATTTGCAGTTGATTTGACAATACTACGCTCAAAGCTCAAAGTGTGAACCGGCCTTTTGCCGCTAGAGGAATATTTGCTTCAGACAGGATTATTGAGCTAATGGACTATCGGGGATGATACGACATTTGACCGCAATGGTGTAAAATTAAGGTGAGTTAGTGTAATATAGTGCCAAAGTGAATGCATCAAAAGGATCCATCAAATGAATTGACAATCACTTCGTGCTTAGATGCAACGTAGATTTTCAAAGCCCTGTTGGTACATCCTCCAATATCATCTTGGTATCACCTTATTATGCAATACATGTGAACGGAAGGGATATCTAAACATTCAAACAAGCAAAATACGGACCAGAATGTGCGGTACAAGGGAACAAAACAACCGAAACTGATTACATCAATCCAGTGAGTGTGAAAAGAAGTAGATTAGAGGGTAATGTTGATTATCAAGCTTGAGGGGTTTTTTAAGCACAGTGTGCTTCTGGTTTCACCCATAAAACCATAATTTATTGAAATTAATAGATAAAACAACTATAGGAAACTGTTGCGCTGTTGCTGGTTGTGGATTTGTTTTCTGAATGCACCAAACCATCGAATGAACTAAACACTTAACGTACCGAACTCAGTACGATTGCATTGAAACTGTAAATGAAAGTTTATTGTGGTATTCCTAGCCTACTATATGACGCAAATCTCGGGGTGATATGTTACAGTTTCTGGACAACCGTGATCAGTCAAGCTTCCCAGATGACGCCAGCAAAGCGCCTAGATGTTACAGCTTCTGGACAACTAACCGCAGGTCGATTTTGCCGACCACTCAGAAGACGTGTGGCCCAGACAGAAGCTGTACGACGTCAAGAATACGCGCACGCGATTGGTAGATACCTGGATAAGCAATAAACTTCTTATGTGCATGTTTTTTTAACCCCCTTGATTTCTTCCAATAAATGAATTACTACTCCTGTGGCTTCTTCCTTGAATCTCGGTTACGCGGACAACCTTCGTGCAAGTGACAGTTTGATTCAGTGCTTCCGTGGCGTCGTGATTCCTAGTACGTGATTCGTGATCCGTGATCTGTGAATATTTTAACCATTACATCTATATTAGGTGAGTAAAATTTTAAATCATTCTTCATCCACTGAAATAGCAGCGAATATAGGTCGATGGAATGATGGAACTGAATAAATCTAACGATTAGTTTCTTTAACGAAACAATTGCAGCAATGTATGCCTATCTCCACATCGTGTAATCAGTGCCTATCAATCGGTGCTTTTCAGTGAAATTAAACACGCCGATGAATGATAGTGTGAAAACCCATTGTAGTCCATCACCGGTCAGAACACTGTTGTTAAGTTTAATCTTCCTGGTACCTTTGAGGTTTACCACAGGTTTTCAGGCAGCCTTTGTATGGCCGCGCCCTCCCTTGCTGAATGTTGACTGTATATTTGTGTATTCAATAAATAAAAAAGGAAGTAAGAAGACATTCATTTAATCATTCAGAACCATGGAGTTTTTCTTCTTGATATCTGATTTCAGCATATTATAACATTTTCCTTGTCATACAAATTCAAATAAGCTTAGTGTTATGTGCAGTCTGTGTGTGTGCGCGCGTTTGTGTGTGAAATATTGAGATGCTTTATAACCGCGAGGACCCTTTTATACTCAAAGATGTCTTGAAACATGAAGCTAAAGGTTATGTGTGTTCTGTATTTGATCGTGTATCCATAACAAACCGTGCCGGTTCAACGGGATACAGGTTTGACTTAGTTTTTTTGATCTACTATAATTCAATCGTTGGGTGTTATCTATCACAAAAAATCACTTGTCGATTCGGGTTTCGGGGTAAATGGGTTGCAACTGGTAAACGATTGAGAGTATAGAACAAAGATGCATGAAACCAGAAATATAAAGACGTTAGATATCAAGTAAAATTTTAAAATTGCATATATAAGTTCGAAGCTGGTCGCGGATTTTAACCGTGTCACAATTGAACTACAATAAAGATTTGGTACGAAAATATCAGATTGCTGGATTTCGAAGAGAGGGAATAACTTTTGAAATCTTTTATATTAATCTATTTTTCCTGTGGTGAGTTATATCGTCCAAAAACAAATGAAACATGAACCTGATAGCTAGGACAGCTGTTTCTACCTGATTGAATCAGCGGTGAGGATTATTCGATCCAAATGGGGATCGAACCCGGGACCTCATTGGTTGAGCGCAATCATAATACCTACACGGATACCGGGCAGTTAACCAGACTGTTTTTTGTGTGTTTGTATTTGATGAACTCAAAGTTTGGCTTCAAGTCCCTAGCATTTAAACCGGGAAGTCAAACAATAGANAATAGAATCACAAAGCAATGAAATAAAACAAAACGGTAAACAAAAATGGAAGATGAAAATGAAACTGTGAAAATTTCTGCCCAAAGTCAAAGGTGAAATGTGGATGTACTGTGGTTCACGCAAAATCATATAATATGAGCTATGGGCCAAGAATTATATCTATTGAACTTCATATCCATAGATCGATCGTTAGATTGGTGGATTTTCTGCAGCCGTTTAGTGCTCGATTGAGCCANATTGAGCCATTCCAGTGGGCGATGGTCGCTAAGTGGTTAAGGTCATCACAATGCTGACCCGGAAGTCCCGGGTTCGAATCATTCCACCACTGCCCATCTTACACTCATTTATGTATTTCTCAGGCAGACTCTGCATGACCGCGGTTCTGCTCCTGAAATTTCTATTGTATATTTGTATCTTCAATCAATGATAAGGAATAAGAAGATGTTATTCTCTAATATTGTATTTTATTTGTTCCTTATATGTAGTAATGGTACGATTTCAGAGAAACCTGTATGACTCATACAAGTGGTTAAGTTTGCACATGTTTGTCCATCCTATCGGATCTGACGATCAGATAATTTTTTGTGATGTTAGAAATCTCCGGTTGTATGTTCCTACTGGCACATGCCTGTTGCAGCATACAGGTTTGACTTTTCACAGGTGTGTCTACACACGTCAACATCTGTTCATGTGTCTGGCGTGAGTGTGTGTGCGGATGTGTGTGTTTCGTCAACCAATCAGCGGGGACGATCACCGAATTCGTTTCTTTGATTGACCCGTTCAGCATACCCGGCTCACGACTCCACCACCGTGTGTGCATGCATGTGCGTATAGACAGGCAAGTATCTGTACTGACGAGCTTAGTTGTACAGATCTTTCTCGAGAACACCCGTTTCGTTAATCATATGGGCTGAAAATTTACGTACCTTCACTCAAACACTCCACTATTATTTATCATGATGGACCTGTCACGAAAAGTTGTGATTGTTGGCGATGGTATGGTTGGAAAGACAGCTTTGCTTTGTGCTTATGTGAACGGCCAATTTCAGGAGGACTATATTCCAACCGTATTTGAAACCACAGCTAAAGAAATCGAACTACCTGACGGTCGACAGATCACACTTGGTTTATGGGATACTGGGGGTCAAGAAGAATTCGATCAGATTCGCCAGCTTGCCTATCCGGGGGCCAGTTTGATTTTGTTATGCTATGCCGTGGATTGTCCCACAAGCTTGGATAACATTATACAAACTTGGGTTGGTGAAGTGCGAAACTACTGTCCACATATTCCCTTGATACTAGTCGGGTGTAAGTCTGACAGGCGTTTCGTTTGTCCGTCCTCATATTCGTCTAATCAAATTCACTACGGTTCACCGGCAGGTCTACTCACTCCGATCAAACCGGAAAAGGCCCAGTGGGTGAGTCGCCAGATCGGAGCACAGGTTCACATTGAATGTTCCGCCTATAATCGATCCAATGTGGAGACTGTGTTCGAATTAGCAGCCCGATTCATTCTGGACCTGTGCGTGGAACGACCTCGAACCATCAGTATTCGTCGGATGCTTTCATTCAATCGAGACAAATCTTTGAACAACGGCAATGCCGGATACACATCGCACAATTCCCAATCCCAACAATCGAAGCAATGCATTTCTCAGTGTCTTCCATCATCAAAACGGAAACGAGTGTCTCGGGGACCGTTTTCGTGCTTTTCCGGACAGGCTTGACCATTTTACAACATCACCCAAAAAATAATTTGCTAAAGTAACTGGCACTGATATTGGATTGCATTATATATGTATATCTATGTGCGTGTACGGATTTATATCAGAATCGAACAGATCACCATTGTCTTTCAACCAACCATCAATGGATTTCTATCACATACCGATAGTATCCGTATTGCTCATGATTGTGACGATCAGCCTGAACCTTGGTTTTTCATTTCGTTACGGTTCTCGTCCAATAAGAACCTTACATGGTCGAATTATGCGTTTGTTACACACATTCAATCCCGGGAGTACGGGTCGTTATCTCTAAATTGAGACTGTGGTGGAAGATGTAACAAAAAGGACAGACATATGAACTCATAGGAGTCACCAGGCCACGCCGGAACACACATACTTTCTTGTTTGCTTAGTTGTCCGTCACTCTTTTGCTTGTTCAAAGTCTCGGGGTAAAATTTCATCACCATCGGCGAACCATCCATAGCACTTCCAAATGAATCCATGACCAGCACCAACCGAACTCTATCCATCCATCCGTCTATCCATCTATCCATTCGTCCATCCATCCATCCCCGTCAGGAGTGCACAGATCAGCTCGGCTCGTCTCATTCGTCGCTTTTTCTCCATGTGTACTCGATCTCAATTGTTACTGTTTTGTGCGCATGTGAGTGACTGCATTTTTGATTTATGTCGTGCAAGACCGGCTCCCCGTGAATTGCTTCTGTTCCAAACCAGAGGGATAGAACTGTCAAAACACTCCTCTTCAACCCACACCATGCCGTACTTATTTCAACCCCACTATTTCGTTTATGNATGGTCGAGAAAAGAACTCAATCCTTGATACCCAACTCGCTGTTTCAACCGTACGTTCACGGTGGGTAAACGATATGTTAGACCCGCTTCTATAGTCCTCATTTCATAAAGATTGGAAATACGCATTTTCAATTGTGGTATGTTCCGTCAAATCATNTCTCGTTAGTAACATGGTCATTGTGCTTTCAAAAGACCGAAAGGTATCGGAATAATCAATGGTTTCAGATCACAGAACAATTCTATCATTTTTGATAAAAAAAATCTAGGCGAAATTACATTTCCATGGTGATAACCCCATTAATCCTGAAGTATTGTATTTAACAACGGGAAGGTGCTAGTTGAGTGGACTAACAGTGTGATTAAGCCAATGCTAGTACATACAGCACCGGGAATAAAAGCTTACAGAGGCTTGGGACAGGCTGAGGAAAATGCAATCATGGAGAAGTCAAAGTTCACGAGATTGCTCAATGGCATAACTCAGCGAATACGCGAACTGTAATCTACCAGCATCCTGCACCTCCTCCCCACCTATACATATATATTTTTTGTTCTCTCATATTCGCATCGATGGAATCATAATATTTGGCTGGCATTTGTGTACTGTTGTTCGCCTAGTATGTTAGCGTACATGCTAAGAACTCATTTTTAACAAAAATGTTTATTCGTCAACGTATTTATTCAAACTGTAGCATGTCAATTTCAATTCCTTTGATATTGCTTGAGTTTCTCTGGGTACAGACCAGTCATAAGTTGACATAGATTGTAGAAAGTTGAGTGGAAATATTTTCGATGAATATTTATCTCAATGGTCACTTTATATATGTGCGTTGATTGTTCTGAAAGCATACACGGCAAAAATCGGTAACCTTGTTTTCTAACTAAACGAAGTGGATTCTCAGGTGATATGCGTCTCTAATGAACAAATATAGTCTGCTCAACAATTGCACTGTTATCGATTTCTAATAGTACATTTTGGCTTTCTGGCGAAGAAAACAAAACAGTTAGCATTCAGGTATCACAAATACACGTACCCATTCAGATTGCCAACTACTAATGACCTCATTTCGACAGAAATAATCAGTTCCTGACTAAATACGTGCTGTTGTTCTACTACAAAATTCCACTTTTGTTCAGTTTATCGTATTCACCAGTCGCGATTACTCTAGAGTTGATTAAGGCCATGAATATTATTATTATTATTATTCTGTTANAGGAACAAATGCTTTGTGTAGTCGCATCTCTAGATGAAACGATTCACAACTGTTTCGACTGTGAACCTTCAAGGACCGTTGCTTAGGTACATGACCAGTGTGCAAGTTTATTCGGTAACACCTGTTTTGGGAACGTAATGGGTTCCATATGGTGATTATCAGTTCTTGCTGGCTTTCATATTGGCATACATCCACAATGCATCTATGAAGCTATTGCTGATACATACTTTAGGTTTTAAGACAGTTAACCAAGTGCATTCAGTATTAGGACCTGTGTGTGTGTGTGTGTGTGTGTGTGTGTGTGTGTGTGTGAAAAAGAAACCGATTGCCCGAAAGGTTTACCGAGCACCACTATGGAGCAACCACAACACAATATTTCACCGCTTTGTGCTATTTGTTGACAAACACCAATATCCACTGGTTTTTGCCTCAGAAAATTCTAATATTGCTCTGACAAAATAGTACCGGATAAGGCTACGCGATGAGCAGCAACAAGCACAAAACCGGCTATATGGTTATGTTATCACATTAGTCGGATTTCATTTATTATAATGTTTTCAGCTAAACACATATTCCAGTTCAGTTTGTTGCCGTTATTATCATCAAACCAGCTTGGAACTGGACAAGAAAGGCCATTGAAGAGAAAATCAATCAAGCGTTGGAAGTAAGAAATGTGTGTGGAAAGCGGCCTTGATTAAAAAAATATTGTTATCAGTCTGGGATTACCCAGGTGCTTTTGATTGTGGCGGTCAGCGGTAAAAGAGCTGAGTTTCGGAGTGCACCTGCATAATACTCAATAAATTACCCCTTTAAACAAATACGGAACGTAGTTGAACCTTTTAAGAAGTCAACATACTGCGTCTCTGAACACTGATTTTGCAATAGATGGGTCTGAACGTACGTTCACATATTATTTATTCATATGTTACTCTAAAACATTAAAAAAACACATCGATGTTCCTCGTTGAATATTATTGCGCTATCTATTTCCGTTGAAACAAAATACAGATAAAAGTGTAGAATTGGGCTACCCGTTAATCGGACACCGTTTAGTTTCTATTGCTTTGAAACGTAGTAGACAGTCGTTTGGCTTTCTTGGAATTAGAGCCTAATTTTGACGCACAAATGGATCACTCGAAACTGTTTCATTGTGAATTGGGTATACAGGAATGGTGGTCAATCCGGTCTTGCCACGTGGTCTTCCGAGTGCAACTTGAGTTTGCCGCGCTCATAAACAAGCCTGGATTGATTTGTCTCGCCGGTATCAAACATCCCAATGCTATCGTGTCACGGACCCTACATCATCCAAAGCACCATTATAGACTTCTTATGTACCTGTTTTTCTTAAATTCCTCTTTTTGGCGACTATAATGGGGGCATTCGTTGAGCGATTTTTTTGCCTATGGATTGATTATTTTAGCAGTCAGTTTGATCGCAATTGCTTTGCTATTGGCGAATATTAAACACGGTTTAAAAACTACCAAGTCCTGCCAAGTATTCAATTCACTGTATCACCATTCATTTGTCGACGCCGTTGACTTGGGCTGTCCTTGATCAATGACTATGTCCAACAATACTTTAAATGAACTGGTGCCGTTATCACTAAAAACAAATCTTCCAAGACATAAATGGTCGGTTCATATGAACGAAAACAGGGGGCACTGAGTTTGTCCAATCGCTAAAATGATCTGCGACATGCTTTTGCTACAAAAACCAGACACCTTCTGCAGTAGTTGTTCTCCAAACCAGACCGTTTCGATTTTGTAGTGTGAAAGGATTTAGTTATTTTCATATGAGTAATGAAGGATATGATTAAATTTCAAATGGGAATTCGTCGTGTATATAGCAAATGAAGCGTGAACTAAAAGGCTAGGAAGCACTGAACAGCTGTTTAGACCTGGTTGGGTCTCATCAGCGGTGCGAATCCATCGACCTAACTGTGGATCGTACCTGGGATTCCGGATGCAGAACGCAAGTATGCTCCCCACTCGGAGACCGGGCAGCTGATCATACAGTTTTCCATTTACACGATATGGCACAACACATCTTTGCGAGCTTGTTGGGCCACAAACCCTGCTCATCTCAGCACTAGTTATTGTATACTCTACATTAAAAAAAAACAATTATTTCTCCACTCAAGAGTAAAACAATAAATCCCCCGGTGGGTCAGTAGTGAGAACTAGCAATCAGACGCGTGTATCAATACTACCTGGGTAAACGATGAGTTGAGTAACTATTAAGCTGTGGTCATAGACACTAATTATTCAATGAGCAATACAATTACGCAGGTGCATTAATAAGTATCCACAGAACCCGAAAATATTCACTCCAAAAGCTCCAAATCGAAATCTCGATTTTACTGCTATAATGATTGAAAATTCCAGAGCACCATTGTTGTGCGCTTTGAATGTAAGGTAACCGAGTTTTTGACTTGGGTCTTGTGCAGTCTCACTGTTTTGTGGTCTCGGAAAGTTAATGCACCTGTTTATTATTGCCTCTCAGGAAAATAATGAACTTACCTTGTTCACCAAGTTACAATACTTATGAGGAAATCTAATGCAATTTAGACAAAGATTGAGACCTCATGGAGATAAACAAAACTAGTGGCACTTAACTGATGCGTTCTACGAGCAAACAGGCCAACTATTGTGAAACAAACTTGAACTCGAATTCCGGAAGAGGTATGTGATTTCATTTTTTTTGTACAAATTGGAAGACTGAAGTAGTTTTGAGCGTCTGTTAGTTCGTACATTTTAGGACTGCTCAAAATTGTGCTCATGTGCTACGACCACTATAATTAGAAATCTGCATGAGATTTGCGCAGTTCTTCTTCATTAGGCAAACTAGATCGTTTGACGATCTCTTCTTCATTTCAGAGATGAGGGGCGAGAACTGAAGTAAAAATAGACTATATGTCTCCGGGACATGAAAGATTTTGTTCTGGACTTCAGTCGCATTATGCATTCGAAAACGGGGGTTGCTGGGATCAATCGGCAAGAACAATGTCTCAATATAGAGTGATTAGATGTAGAAACTGAGAGATAGCTACTTGTGAATTGCCCTATGTTCACCTGAGAACAATTCCGATGTGCTCTGATATAAGTTGGGTCATTTTTCCCCGATCACGAGAAAGTGCGCAATGCTTTTCGGATACTGTTCCAAAAATAGCCGTCCTCAAACTTGTGATTGATTTTAAATGTCTATTTGGCGAATTTGATATGGTAACACGAAAAATGCGTGTAATTCCTTTTGCTACGTACTCATTCTTTTATCTCAGTTTTCCAAAAATTCAGACCCAGACAACGTGCAAGCGGTGACGCGGAAAATCACCTCACCCACAAAACGTTCAATCAAAGAGTTTCTTTGTTACCACCGCGGAAATAAACATGTATCAGCGGACGATTGTCGACACAAAAAAAACAGTTTCTCTCAACTGTGGGAAGATCGGGCATCTGGCACGTGTCTGCAGAGCAGAACTACAGAGCTATCCGAACAGAAAGCCATTTGGGAAGCCTGTTACTGTTGTGCAGGAGAAAGTAGCAATCATTGGGAAGACTAATGCTCATTTGCCGAAATAAATACTACCACGACATGTGGTTGCTCACGTCCACCGCCTTAATACATACAAGTCTAAATCGGAGGAGCTCCTGTTCAATGGAAATTGATACTGGGGCATCCGTGTCGATAGTCAGCGCCAAAACTGTCAAGAATTTACCCCGATTGATCGGTTGCCAGTCCACTTTGAGAATCTACACAGGTCAAACCATCCCGGTTCCGGGTAAATGTGACGTGCATGTACAGTTACATGGTGAGAAACGCATACTCCCAGTCTATGTTGTAGCAAGTCAATGTTCTAACTTGTTTAAGCGGGACTGGATTAGGGCATTTCCAGACGCATTGGATATAGTGAAGCAGGTAACGTTTAAATGAACCTTGGAAACAATGCTATTTAAACACGCTGGTGTATTTGATGGTAGCTTGGGAAAAGTGAAAGTATTCCAAACAAATACCAAACTGGATCACAGTTCCCAACCGCGTTTCATCAGATCCGCTCCTTACCNCTTACCATCCGGCATAGAATGGCTTGGCGGAACGAGCAGTGTAGACGGTTAAACAAGGCATTCTCAAACAGAGTGCAGGAACCTCGTAGACCAAACTGGACAGATTACTTTTTGCTTACCAAAAAACTCCTACACAAACCACCGGGCGATCCTCAGCTAAATTAATGTTTGGTCGTACACTCCGTACAGGGTTACAAATATTACTCCCTTCTCCCAGGGCAAGAATAGAACGACAACAGGAAAGGTTAACTGCACAACCATCTCGAACTGAAGATCGCTTGTATGATTGTCCGATCCAGTTTATACAAAACTCGCACATGAGTCCACATGGCATCCAGCTACAATCGTTTCATCTACTGGTAACACCACTATTCTGAAGTTCGGCGATGGGCGAATTAGTTGCACACACTCCCACCACGTTTGACCTCGCGTAACTGAAAGTTCTGAAATTGACGATAATCCATTCAGTACTGACCAACCGACCAGTTCTTCAAGTATCCTTTCACAAACCGCAAATGTTCAACCAAAGGAGCCCGCCCTACGTAGATCTCAACGCATTCCTAAACCAGTTGATCGCTATGGAGTAACAAAGTGCCACGTTATCTACGAGACGGAGGGATGCTACGTACTCATTCATCTATCAGTTCCCAGTTATCGTCCAATCACGTGACATAGCTGTTCATGACAGACACTGACTAATACTCCTCCAAACCGTTTTGTCTATGCGCCAGCTTGACCTAATTTTCGGTCGTCGTTTAATCGATTAATGTACCCTCACGATCATTCATTAAATCGTTAACCCGAACCCGATTCGCACGGCTGTCTTATGTGTTCTGATTTGCTGTGTTGGCTTACGGGCCCTAAATTACTGGGCATAGAGTCGCGGTTGGAATTCGGTCTTGACATCTTTCAAAGTGGAAACAGCTTCGCGCCCGAGCCTGAAAATTGCAGTGTGATAATTTCTGTCTCAGCTTCAGTCATGTACATTACCATCATCTCATTAAGAAAAGCGAACGCAAGGTTCATTTTACTATTGTAAACATGAAATATTTCGCAAGATAAAAACCTATAGTGATGTGTTCGTCAGTATGAACGTCAGCTTCACTGAAAGGAACCTGGTGAAGTTAAACAGATATTCAAGCAAACATCTCGGCGCTTTTGTGCTGTTTAGCAAAGTGGCGAGTAAATTTTTCCGACTGGGCGATTCACCGTAAATCATGAACCCGTTTAACCTAATAGATTGAAAATAAATATTCAAAAGCAATAACTCTGTGGACATTCCTTTCTTACCAATGGTAGATATAAATGACCATGTACCACGTGAGTTTCTGTCAATGAAATATTGCTGATTGCAGACGCTATACCGTTCGTAGTTCCAACGACTAATTAACTTTTTGTGCATTGAACTTTTCTCAGTGTCAGCCCTTTGGCATACTTCGTTGTATTTTTAGCAGTTTAAGACAGCATAATGTTGGCTATAGTTAGGTGATAATGTTAATTTCAATTGTTTTTCGTTTTTCTGATTGACTATATCGACTGGAGTTCTGATCAAATTTTTTTATGGGTTTGGTGGCAAGAAGCCTGTTGACACAACCTCAGAAACGATAAAATCCAGCTCGCTTATTTCCCTATTGGAGCGTCTCACTCAGCCGGAATTCCGCACGAGCTAGAATTCCAATTTGTGAAACGTTGTTTTTTTTGCTAGGCCCCATTCCTCCACATTCAGGTATTCATTTTCAAATAGTCGAAAGGGTGTTACTTGAGCGATAGTGTATATTGTTGGTGTCCCGTAGCCATTCCGGTCATCCCATCCGCACAGGAGTAAAACACGGAAAATTGTCCATTGAATTGACAATTCTTTAAGATACACCGATTCGATAATGATACGATGAATTAGTCATACCGTGTGTAGGCGAATGTGGCACCAATCGGGGGTTGATCGTGTGCTTATGGTATGGTGAATAATGTTAATGGTTCTGTGCTACTTCGAACCATTGAAGTTCCGTGAAAAGAACCGATGAAAGATAGTGTAAACAGGAACTGAGTGGAATAGTCAGTGAATTGCTGGCTTAATGATTTGTGCATGCATAATGGAAAGCATGGAATTTGGCAGTCGAGTTGTTGATGTAGTGCTTGGCGAAAACCCGTGAGAAACAAGCCGAACTGGAAGTGTGTACTGTCTATCACATGACCCGTGAAAGGAAAACTATCAAAAAATCCAAGTTGCTTATGGAATGAAAAACAATTATTATTTTTGAATACCAACAATGAAAGCCAAAGTTCTTTGTAGAAGTAAAATAGCATGGCAGTGAAAGTCGCACATCAAGACTTCGAAGTGCTGAGTAACATGATGCTATAAATCACCAGTAAACAACGTGCTTTCACAAACAATACAAAAACTTGCGTCGGATGGACTATAAGTTACAGGTTGTAAACTTTTTCAGTGTTTCTTAAACTCTCGTGGGAATGCAAACGAACGCTAACTTGATAGGGAGACTAACCGATCGGCCTTTAACAATTGAGTGTAATTTGAGTGTGTAAGTTGAGAAAATTTAAATTCACAGTAAATTATATTCCAATAGGTATTACAGTGTTTGTGTGTTTGTGCGTCTAATGGGCATGGCGCTTCAGTTTCCGGGTTTTATTTATTTTTAACATTTTTTTGCTTCGAAATGTACTATTACTTACTGTTCGTGCTCATGGTCACCAGTTCAAAACAATTCCCTTCGAACGTAAATTCACACGGGTTGCGAAAATCAAATCTCTCTTTTTTCCAGCTAACTCCAGTTGACTACTTGTTTGTTTGTTTGTTTCAGGTAGGTTTGTGCTGCATCCATAAACAGTTGTTCAAAATAATTTCCGGGCACTATATATTTTTTCAAACAGTTCTATTTCTGTTGCATTTCACGGAAGAGACAGTATCCACGAAAAGTGTTTGCAGCATCGTCACAAATCAGTGCTACAAAGTAATTTATATGTAACCCAACTCGTCCCAGCTACAAATTCGGTTTCGTAGAATCAGTAGTTCATCACTTCTATCGAAGAAGAAGAACAATATTGCAAGAATAACAGTGATGAAAGCATTTCATGATGGATATGTGTCCAGTTCCAGTCTTTTTATTGATCAAATCCATCTTCAAAGTGAAGCTGAATTGTGTTGGAAAGATGCAGAATGGGAACGCACATTGGCAAACCGTCGATCCACTCCCCCTCTCCGTGATCAACGAGAAGTAGGGGAATGGATCCGTTGATAACCATCGTCTGTACGTCAGACCCTACCGTTTCGTGCTCATTGAGAAAACAACAACAACAACAACAAATTCGAGAGCAGATCGATAAATGACCACTGATTTGGTTTATCTATTTTGATTACTGTGATCTTTAGTGAATGTTATCCATGCTCTATTTCAGATACTCTTCTGACTCATATTCCCCCCGGGAAAACCGAACCAATTCGGTTTGTTCGGGAACATAACACTTGCAAGGATGACCAGTGAACCGGTAATCAGCATGCATAAGAAATAATACGAACTAATAAATGGTTTTTAAGCACTGTGGTATTCCGTAAGAAAAATATGCCCCACCAGATATAATTGAATGACCTTCAAATAGTAGGTCGGAAAAAATTAAATACAACGTCCATTTAAATCACAAAGATAGATGAAATTGTCTTTCGTCGGTGAGGCTCCTGCTGGAGTACAACATAAGTGATTGAAATATACATCGTTTTCTTGTAGGAGTCTCGAAATATTTCATTCATTGTATTACATGGATCCGTGGTTGTAGTATTTGTTTGTATGTCCGTAAGATTTCTGTTCAGTTTGATGTGTACGGACTCAGCAAAACGGAGTTTGATGGCGCACCGAAAACCCCTAATCTGTGTCTGATTCGACTCTGGTGATACACTTTGTAATTGGGTGTCTAGTTCAATCGTGCACTCAGCATGTTTCTTCTTTCAGTCCAGAGGGGACCGACAATCTATGAGTAGCCGTAATATCGAGATCCCAACGAAAGCTACCATAGAGAATACTGGGCATTTTCTCCCGTTTGTCAACTGTGGCAATTGGTCTGCAAACGTTTCTTCCCCAGCCCAGGTGAGGGGTTGAGGAATACTGCTCCATAATCACGCATGAGTAATATCATTCTGGTACAAACTGTTCGTTTAACAATTTTTGATAGGCTCACGTATCCATCAACAAACAGCATCCATTTCGGAACACTGGATGAGTATGCAGGCGGGTTTAATAAAGTAGAACATTTGCAATTCATATGAATGACACTTGAGCAATGTGCAATTTCATCCAGCTTCACAGCACATNTTCATCAATTCCATCCGTCAAATGAACAACGAGGCGAAACCTCTACAACTGATCATCCCTTCTTTTTCAAATCACTCGCTGCCTTAGTTGTACAGTCTCCTTGTTACCGCCTGCTACATATCTCGGAAGCAAACATTCCATTCGCAAATATGCACAGTTCTTGTTCCAGCCTTTTCCAAATGATAATATCTATACTGAAAAATGAATAAAAGGTTTCATCCAATACTCACTGGTGAACAAACGAGATTAAGTCAACACTGTTTCACCTCGGTCTCTCGTACGCATGTGACGTACAGGGGTTTGCTCGCTCTGACAACACTGCTTACATGGTTGTGCACACATGTGTACTGGTACTGTGCGCACGTGTGCGTGGGTGGGTGTATGATCATTGCGGTGAACGTCATCGATCGAGACTAGCAAAGGATTCACAAATGACACGTGTTAACCAACACTATCATCACCAACAACAACAACAACAACTACCACTACACATGTGTTCCATGTGTTTCTCTTCATGCCTATCTCTATCCGTGTTTGTTCGAATGCATGCACATAAATGCGAGCACGAAAGGATGCTGGTACTGGATAGAGAGGGTATTATTGTCTATCGATTTTTGGATACTGCACAAGTGTAACGGATGTGTAACACTGTTGTCGGACTAGGGCCGAATTAGCAGTGCTTATAATTTGGCCGACATCCTTATCATCCTCATCATCATCTGCAGCACGTGCGTGCGTATGGGTTTGATTGTGTACATAAAATTCCATATGTATACAAAGCGATTAGTAGTGCTGTGCTGACGCACTAAGAGTACAATTAGTGACATTCTCCAATGGATTGACAAGTATGTGTGTACACACACAAACACAGACACGAGTGAGTGATAGAGAGAGAGAGAGAGACAGTACGAGAACGAAATAGGTGCTTCTTCAAATGAAATGTGATGAATTTATGACCAGAAAAGTGTAAGTGTAAGTCATTCACTCTTGTACTCAGTATAGATGGGTCCTCAGAACTGGGACTTTACTAAATGGGTGCTATTTCCACCGCCCTCTCCCTCTAAGTGTGCATCACGGTGCACATAAGAAAGAGACATTTTTTCGATAATTGTTGTAAACGTTGATGTTAAGCAGCGTCATCCACTGAATCCATCGGTTCAGGATAACCTTTATTGGCAGCTGGCATCTACAGCTCCATGATAATACGGATTCAGGCGAAGAAATCAACCAGGACAGAGTCAGTGAATAATAATGACCAGGCTAATCTTTTTATTTGCTTTAAGTAATTACAAAAATGTATGGCAACTTTTAGGTGGGTAGTGAGTTGCTACTATTAGACACTTCCTGAGGACAAATCAAAGGGGAAAATTGGGCAGCAGTGGTGAGACTCGATTACATACCTTCTGTGACGATATGCGCGGTCAATGCTGAATGTGAATCTGGCCCACATTGAGGTGCCTATCGATCAAGCATGATCGATTTGCGTCCAGTTGAAGCAGCTTGACGTGAATCCCACGAAAACTGCTGCTCAAGCGTTGATCGCACATGATCCATGATGCATGGCCGGATATGACTTTTCAGGGAGATAGGAGACAAAAACCCACACAGACACAGTGACGCACACGCGTACTAGCACGGTAAACAACCAAGATATGCCGAGGGAATTGATGAGTGTGTGTGTGTGGCCAGGGCACATCTCACAATCGTCTCCCCGCTCTTCAGCAAGAGTTTGAGTAATCTTTCCTGTATGGTTGTCATCCAGGCACCGCTAGGAGGCTTGAACAGTACACGTGACTGTCAGGGCCGATGAGGTCAACGAGGCAGTTTGAAGTGATCCCGAAACAGTTTGAACCAATGCTGAGACAACTTAAACTGATACTGTAACAACCGGTCTGGCACAGGCGCACTTACGATCTGATTGGTAGAATGTTCCAATGCTACCATTACAAAATGCGACTCATTCCGATCGAGATTGGAAAACTGAAATCGACCTACGGGTAATTGAAACGTGTGATGTGTATTGGTACGCCCAACAAAACCTACAATTTGTTGCAAGTGTAATCATTTTCGAACCAATCCGGTTTCTGGCTGAATACTTCTAAATGTTTTGAATGCATTTATAGCCTTTCCCGATCCAAACCCTCAGTCATCAATTCCTTACCCATCACCAGAACACACCACGAAATACCTAGGAGTCACCATAGATAGCAATCTACGGTGGTCCTCGCATGTGCTTGCTTGTGTTGGTAGACTGCGTCGCTTATCTTTTCAAATATGCAAGCTACGACAGTTTCGAGTGAGGCATGAAACCGTATGTTCCTTTGCGTATCAATGCATTTTTACAATCATACCTTATTGTTCGCCCGTTATTTTCCCTGGTCTATTTAGAAAGGGTTTCATTACTCTACATCGCGGTTTGGTGATTATCAGCCGCGTTTCTCTTATTCCTTTACACACTCTGATCACAAAATTGTGTAATTTGCATACCAATTCATGTGAGAATTTCGCTCATAAGATATTCAATGACCCCAGTCATCTGTTCAGTCCCGATTTATCTGCTTACAGTTCCCATGCTACAACCCGATCCAATTTTCACTGCTTGCCCTCCCGCTTAAACATTTACCGCAACTCGACGGTTCCCTATCTAGCTCGTATTCTCATTGACATGGTGAAGATCCGTGACGAACTAATTTTAAAGTTGCAAAAATGATCATCTATTTAAGTTTTATCATTGTTGTATATTAATTTTCATTTCATTTTTATCCCATTATAACGGTTAACACATTTTTTGACTGAAATGTAGGCACAATCGCCTGCACAAGTCATTTATAATACAAATACAATACTGTATTTACAGCTCCTCTTGGTTCTACCGAGCTTCGCATTATTCAGTCAGTCATCATTCCGGATCCTGGTTCGCGTAATTCGAGTGAGAATAATTTTTGTGATTATCGGATTGCGCTAGAAAATCACTTTAAGCCTAAGAGTGTGAGATCTGTTTGTTAAGGTAGCGACCACCATCTTATCCAGATAGAATCCTCGGTCAAAAGTTAACCTTCCTCGAGGTCGGATGCTATCAGTAGATCATCCACATGTCTGCTCTTTTACCCTATATACCTGTTCGCACTCATGGACTCGTCGTGTGACCCAGCACACCACTATGACAACACACCTTGTCAATCACGTGACAGCACTCATTATGGCAATACTCACCCGTCGTGATCACGCACAAACACACACACACACACACACGAAAACGATTGCCACTTGACCATTCTGACTTATCCACACATTCATGAACTTAGCCAAACAATTTGCTCGACCTTATGACAGTTGCCATCAGCTGTGGGGGACGAGGTTACAGCACAACTAACGATGCATCGATCTGTTACGTACGAACGCTGTGGGTTTATTTTCGCGAATTCAAGGAATCCTGTTGAGTACTTTCTCCTTAACTGTCGACTTATGATAAAGTTTAATCTCTGCTCAGAAACTGTCTATCTCTGCTATTTGCTCCTCAAACGTACGATCACTATTTTTTTTAAATTGAGCGACTTCATGAAACTGATAAGGAGTAAAAAGTAGCATGCACTGGGGATAATTGTGCTGCAAGAAACATGGTTGCATCCTGACATCAACGACTCTTTGGTTGAGCTGGATTTCTTTGAAATGCATCGGCTGGATAGAAACTGTTTGTTCGGGGCGGGGGTCTAATAACCTACACCAAATCGTCTTGGTGTAAGTTTAAAAAGATTATCTTCATTTACAACGTAGGATATATCTCGTCTTTCGGTTGAATGTAAACCCCGTTTCCTTGGTAAATATCGTTCTATTGTGGCATCAAACATTTGCATGGCACCTTCCAGTACAACTTCTGATGTACATACGTTTGCTGATGTATTTATATCCGAACCTTCTAACCACACTGAACGCTCTCTTTTTATTATTAATGGTGATTTTAACCATGCAGATATTCATTTCTTGACTTGTCTCTCTCTCTCTCTCTTCACAATCTGGTGAATTTTCCCCACAAGAGGAAAAGCACAGGTGGACCTTATGTTTTCGAACGATCCTGACCTGTCTGCTATGCGAAGAAGAGCCCCTCTCGCAAACTCTGATCATTGTATTATAAATGTTTTGCCAAAAGTTTACTAAAAAATCATAGTACACTGACACGTACACCCAGCCGGAAGATTTTTCATAGGCTATGCGACCCGGCCCACTTGGCATGGGCTCTCGTACAAATTTTCATCAGCTCTTTGAAGACTCTCAGAAGAACCAAAGAACGGGCATATAAAAATTGTGTCCGAACTTTAGTTAAACAAACGTCAGTACTGATCAAGACTGAGATCCAAAATCTTGACAAACTCTACACTGAAATCGTACTTGGTGATCGGAATTAAAAGCAAATCTGGAGTGCTGTGAAAAAGCTCTGTGGACCAAAAGTCAGACTACGCGGGCCTCAACCCACAACAGATGAACTCAACTGCATGTTTTCCACGTCA
>UZAN01042801.1:23960-45726 GCA_900618425.1 Echinostoma caproni | reverse complement strand
CAGGGAAATGGAATGGGTTCACCAGTTTAGAGATAGGGGATGCAATTCTTCCGTGTTTCTTGATCACCTGGTATGGATCAGGAAGAATTGCCGGTTAGTCGAGGGAAAGTATATTGTTCCCTGAAAGCACCGGAGTTTTAGCCTGACTATGCTCGAGATTGTCTAAAAGCGAAAGGTGCTTAGCGAGAGAAGGTGCAGCACTGAACTCACGTACCGTTAAAATTTAAAGTTACTTCACTGGAGGTGGCAGTGACTTAAACAAAGATAAAAGACCTAGCTGAAGAAGCGGTCTCAGGATATCGAAGGTCCTGGTGGAATCTATGCTACAAAAGAGAAGTGATATGTCTTGTGTCTTGTGCGCTCCGTCTTAACAAGAAGGATGCATGAGCGAATGCTTCAAGCAACCAATGCCTGCAGCCGTGCGAAAGCATACATGCGGAACAGCCAGACAAAGGTGGTGACAACTCTCGATCTTGTTACACTGTCGGTCTCAAGCCACAAGAGGTCTCACCAATTGGTAGGCACTAGCTTATGGATATCCCGAGCTAATACGTATAAGTCGCAAACGGACGTTCGTGCGAAGACAAAAAGAGATGATTTACGAAACGGGTTGTATTTTTACGACCTGCAGAACAAGAGAGAGATACAGAAGCGTGAGCAAATGTGCGGAAAGTGAAAGCAAACACTTGCTGACCAAAGAGGTGGCCTTGGCGTGATAAAACAATGAGATGCACATGAGGAAGGGTACACGTAGATTGGGATTTGGTTGGTCACTACAGGTTGCTTACTACTTGATCCACAGTAAGAGCCCAAGATAAACAATTGACTAATGAGAAGATTAACAATCCAGGCAAACTGTACCATATTTCAGTTGCGAAATACTCAAGCCGAGCTTCACTCACTGTATTTCTAATTTCGTGGTGCAATCTAGTATTGTTCAGAGTCCAAATAGTAACAGGCGAATTTGTCACGAGGGATTCACGGCCACAAGTTCGCGGGATTCATCTTCGATTTCTTGGATCTCGCAGCAAATCCGCATTTTAGAGCGTTGGTAATCGGTGGGGCCGATCCACCTTAATTTCCAGTGAGCCGCAAACACGCCCCGAAGTGGCAAACATGTTGTGCGCACTCAGTCAATTCCTTAATACGGTAGCACAATGCACGCGAAAATAACCTGCATCGTGCACGGATTTGGGCAATTTCTTCAGTTGTTTTTGAGAATTAGGATAAAATATTAGGGCAATCATCTTTAGTTGCATCTGTGTTGCATCACAACTCATAAAATGACTCACTTTGTGGGTCAACTAGGCGCGTGATTCTTTAAGAGCATCGAAAAACGTCAAAATCGATTCCTTGAGTGAAATGAGGGAAACGTAACTGAAGTTCACAAGATTATACTCTAGAAGTTAAAAATCTTGTCCTAGAAACAACTGTCAATATTCTACGGTTGGTTCTTCACCTAGATTTCTCATCATCTCCTATATGAACACCGCCCCAGGCTAAATTTGGTTGCATCAGTAGATGAATGGGTTGACACTACCCGTTCGGTCGCTAAGTCTACTTCGGGCACATTCGCGTGGTTTGAGGCATGCAGGTAGGCATTTTCTGTTCGTCTGAACTGTTGATCTTAGTAATATGTGAGCGAATGCATCAATTATTGAGATCTTTTTAACTCATACTGATTGTAAGCATTAATAAGAGGTCTTCCACAAGAGTTGACTTCATTAAGCATTTGCGTATTACCTACAACACTGACCTCTCATTAACCTTGGTTATTCAGTCAGGCGGTCAAGTACGGCGGCTGTCGTGTCATACTTGCAACCTTGTACTACTTTATATCTCCAAATGGTCAGGTCTGCCAGAGTATCTTCCCAGTCCTACGTTCTTTTTCTCATGTCATATTTCACGGAATTCAAA
This sequence comes from Echinostoma caproni, assembly GCA_900618425.1. Classification (NCBI taxonomy): domain Eukaryota; kingdom Metazoa; phylum Platyhelminthes; class Trematoda; order Plagiorchiida; family Echinostomatidae; genus Echinostoma; species Echinostoma caproni. The sequence goes on along the minus strand of UZAN01042801.1, from coordinate 43,809 downwards.
AACCGAGATTTTTAAATTCAATTGTATGGTCTTATGAGCATCCGTTGTGTTCCCCTCATTCCCGTTAAGCAGGTATTCTGTAAGCCTAATTATATACTCACTTCATTGCACTGAGGTGGCCAACAAAATATTTTTAAAGTCACTCTAGTCTGTCATCATACCATTCTTACTCAAGTACACCTTATGGATACAAGTGCATTACTTTGAAGCTAATCGGCGTTGACGGCCTGCCGATAAGTTTTCCTACGAATCTCAAATTGTCTCGTTGCCCGAGGTAGACAAAACACTCATGGGAGTCGCAGACGTTTATTGGTGAATCGTGGTACTAGATATTACCGAATACGTGCCGAGGTGACGCTAAACAATGCAAGCAATACATGCATCAGCAAAGCGAAAGTGTGTCACACGTGTTGCTTTGGTTTGAATAGGACCCAGCTCATATATACACCTGAGCGGAAAACCGTGCTCAGTAAAACAAGCAGAAGTAAAACAAAGAAGTATCACAGGTGGAGTCAGATTTGATTGTGAAGGAAGTATGAACGGAAAACGCCCTTGGGGATTGCTCCATTTCTTCGTACAATCATAGTCACTACAGCCCCTCACATCAACATTTTTATGAACTCTACTGTTCTATATTTAGCTCGCATATTACCGTACAAAAATAAGGTATTGACTGAAATATATTGTAATTTATCATAAAAGTTACCTATCTCCGTGACTGATGTGACAAAATATTTATTTTCAATCGTTTTACCTTTTTAAATCACTTTATGACTCTTGTACATGTTCATTATGATTGTTTGGAGCAATAAATTTCGACTGAAATCGTAAACGGGTACCCGTGATATCCGCTCGATTAATGTCTAATTTCGCTGGTACAAATCTATGGCACATGATCCGGTACAAATCAATTGAATTAGGTCAACAATCACATGAGTGCTGACTGAAAACTCAGTTCCATTCAAAAGCACCAGTAGTCGTGACAAGACGAAGTTCACGATTAGATAAACTTAGCCCGAAACTATGGGCCAAAGGTCAGACAGTGAGTCAATAGAACTCACGGACAGAAACGGCAAGGCTGGACGAAGACACCCAGTCAAACCTGATATCAATGTGGACAATATTTTGGAGGATGAAGTTGGAGCAAATGGATTATGGCAATGGTCCATAATCATCTTGTTAATGCTTAGCACCCCATCCACGCCAACTTTTCCTGTGTTCGCTAATTCCGTCCCAGAGAAACGATGTCGAATGGAGCCAGAGTTAGAATATTTGTTGAACGAACGAAATCTGACTTTCCACGAGATTGGTCGAGTGATAGGTCCATGGTTCACGACCGTCCTCGAAAACGAAACAAACACTCATGTGGGCTGTACCCGATATCGAATTCCTTGGACCAATGATAGTCTCACTGAACGACTTGATCGGATCCATGACACACATAACAACGACTCACGGTTGGAGACTGAACCTTGTCCAAACGGCTACGTATTTCAGTTGAACAATATGCAATATCCAGGCAGTGTGATCGTTGAGTTTGCAACCGTATGTAACCACGACTGGTTAGCACCTTTCGAGACGTCGGTCTACATGTTTGGAATGATGTGCGGGTTTTTGGTGGGCGGATGGGCAGGTGATCGATTTGGTCGGAAACCAACGGCTATATTTATGACCGTAGTTGAAATTGTGTCCGCCATTGGGATATCTTTGTCACCGAACTACTCTACATATGCGGTGTTCCGTGGATTCTCAGGTGCTTCCAACATCGGTCGAGTGACAGTCTACAATGTACTGGCGATGGAATTAACGTTAGCACGATATAGATCGTATTTTAGCGCGGCGCTTTCACTCGGTTACAACTTTCTTCTTCGAGGCTTCATGTCCCTGTTAGCTTTGTATATTCCTGAATGGCGTTGGCTAAATTTGGCTTGTACTGCTCCAGCCTTGCTAGGTTTGCTACAATTCTGTGTGCTGTCGGAATCGCCTCGCTGGTTAATCTCTCGCAATCGACTGACAAAAGCCTTGGCAGTATTAAGATACGGCTATAAAGTGAACCACTTCGGTCGAACAAAACCAAAGGAGGGACAAGTCCAGTTAATCAGTTTAGAACACGCGACAGAAGCATGGATGTCTCATAATGAGCAGTATGGGGAAGGGCAAACCTTGCTTAAACGAAAACGATCCAGAAAATATTGTATCAAGCGTATGTTTCGTTCTCTATTTCGAACATTTTCTACTCCTCAACTGGCGCGCACAACCACTCTGGGTATTCTCTTGTTTAACGCAAACGGCATGGTATTTTTTGGATTGTTACTATACGCTAACACAATTCGCGATAGCATTTACATTGTCAGTTTTGTGAACGCAGCCATGACAATCCCCGGAGTTGCACTGTCTATGTTTCTGTATCGATTCTTTCGATTCCGTCGACTTCCATTGGTTATTGTGTTTCTAATCACTTTTGTTGCCCTTGTGATTGGTGGAAGTTACGCTTACGTCGTTCACCCGGAAGATGACATTGTTCTCACAGTAACCTCAAACATTGCCGTCACTTGTTCTGTGGGGAGTATGTTCATGACCTATATCTATTTGCCCGAACTGTATCCATCCAAGATTCGCTCACAAGCTTTTGGTATTGTTGCGGGTCTCGGTCGTTTTGGCAGTATGGTATGCACATTTGTCAACCAGTTGGATAACCACGTGGCCCATGGTTTACCAATTCTTGTGTACGCCGGTGTTACAATCATTATGGTTGGTTTATTATTCATTTTACCCGATACCAGTGGAGAAAATCTATCAGACTATACTGTGATTGAGGTGAACCAATCCACGGTTGGGAATAGTTGGAAAATTGTTCGTACGCCGCGATTGGAGGTGTCAAAAAACCAGGAAGCATGAAATAAATCGATTCTCATAGGAATTTGAATGTCAAACAGATTTTCAGTCAAGAGTTCCCTGAACTGATGATGTTTTTGAAATTGCCTTCATGATATATTTTGAAATTTTGATAATACAGGCGGTTTGTAACTCGCTCACATCGTTTCTCATTTTTTTGATAAAATGACAGTGACCAGTTTGATGCACGAGCTATCTGTTTTTAACCTCTAATCATGAATGAATGCATGACCATATGGCCTAGTGAAACAGTCATGAGGCCTGTTCGATTGGAACAGCACATATGGTACGCCAAGCTGCTTGTCGTGGTGATCGATATTGAAAAGGTCAATCGATTCCAATTCATTCATTATGACCAGTTCGAATGCGAGAAGGAATACTTCTTCATGCGTAATGCCTATCAATGTGACAGAAGTAGAAACTGTGCCTTTTTACGGTGACAGTTTCGAGTAACACTCAACAGAGAAGTATGTGCAAAACCATTACTTCTGAAGACATTCAGCAAAGACCGTCACCAATAGTTGTTTCTCAGGCTAGGAGATGAATTCAGTCGATCGCGCGGTAAGAATATGACCACAAGTTGCTTATGAAAGTGCTTCTTGAGTGTGAAAACATTACCACTTGTTGTTAGATTTCTCAGTTAAATTAAATACCATGAAGTAAATTTAGGGATCCTATGATTTGTGAATAAACTGTGCGCCGGATTTAATTCGATTTACGAGTTCTGGTTTTCCAATGACCGATTTAATAGATTCACTCAAGGAAATAATTGATCAATGATAATAGTTACTCAGTACTCAGCTCTTTCATGGGATTCTTAATGGATAATACATGCATTTTTCATATATTAGATCTACGTTTTTTTCTAACCCATACTGTCCTTTTTAATTAACCGATTAGATGGCCAGTGGGAGCTATAGAGTGACCTACTAATAAGACCCAACCAGGTCGGAATTGCTTCACAGTGCTTCCTAGTATTTCAGTTCACTCCCTTTTTGCTGTGTACACCACAGAATTAACTATACATTCAAATCAAGTCCTTCACTGCGCTCATGTAACGCCATTGTGTTTGTGCAGTAATAGTGGAAAACTTGTAAGACGCTTAGAATCTGTGGGATTGTACAGTAGATGAACGAGCACAGTCCAATCGCGAATGATATTCAATGAATATCGATGAAATCAACTTCTGTAAACGATTATTCGTCACTGATAGGCAGCGGACTGTGACAGTGTAAGCATGTGGTTGACAGTCAGTCATTTGGAACAATGATAGAAATACGGCATTATTGGACAGAATGGGGCAGCAGAGGCTGACAGCGACCTAAAGGACACAGAGATCAGCGGTGCGTGATACAGTGTTCAAATTTTGGAATGTATGTCTACTGCCATATGGGCTGGATAGAGGAGGAGGCATAGGGCAAGGAAGGGGTGGGGTGTGGCTGGGGCTAGCGGCCTCACATGCAGCCAACTATTCGATGACAGTGGGTGGTGGGGAGTATGAACATCAACCAGCACGGTAACGATTGGGCGTCGAAACCCTCGGTGTGATCAAGTTCTCTTAGCCGATCAGATCAATGCGTTTTTTGTCTCATAGATAGAGTGAAAAAGAAACCCGTGGATTTAAAGGATGTAAAACAATATTTGTCAAACAGATTCGTAAATTTAAGGAGGATTGGAAAATATGTGACAGTTTAACTGAGGGCCCTTGGGATTAAAATTAATTAGCATTCGGTGTCCGAAGGGAATCATTAAAAGGCCTCTACCATCTGTGTTTCTCACCAATCTCTCAAATGGCTGTTCAAAGTGACAACTTTAATGGTGAATAACTTGAAATGGAGAGTTCATCGGATGAGAAGCTTCCAGGACGACCGTAGCCGCCCGGTCGCAATCCAAGCACCATACTTTGAATGCTTTGATTTTGATTCGGGAACAGTCTTCAGTATTTTTGATAATTGGAAACAACTTGAGCCCCAATGATGCAGCGAAATTTAAAAGAAAATGAAGTGAAAATGATAGCGATTGATTAGTTTACATTATTGAAGTTCGTTTACTAGGGTAAGACCTCCCTATACAGGGAAACATTTTGAATTCAATAACGGATATTAGATTATGGTTACTGGTGAGTAGTGAAACCGTGATTCCAGTTATTCAAGAAAGGATCGAACGGTTTGATGACGAGCCCTGGCAAGGACAAAATAGATTTTCAAGACCATTTGTCTGTCATGAAAAAACAACTTTTTATTCTCCAAATAGATTATTTAAATGAGTTATGTTGCTTATTTACTACAGGGTTTCCAATACTATCAGGCATGAACTCTCCTATTTGTGTGCATTCTTGAGTAGTTGTCATTGTTTCCACCACGGTGCATCGAAGAAAGCGATTTCATAATTCGGATATGAAAATGAAGAGTACCAACGTGTGCTCAGGGGTACTTGCATAAATGATGAGGTGAAAGGCGAATACTGAGCAAAATTATCGTCAAAAAATGGAAATATGCATCGTTTCAGTTTATTACTGTACAACAAATCTTCGGAAGCGACCAACAACAAACCCCAAGAGATGTTCGATCGATATCTTATTTTCCTGCATGGATACTATGAATGGACTTGATTTGTTTTTTGATGTCTTAAGTGCAAATTAAAATTTAATTATTATACCTCCTGTGGCCAGGCTATCTCGACAGTGAGAGTCCAATTATCCGCCGTTCAAGGACCTGAACATTCATTTTGCATAGCAGTGTTGAACATCAGCCACATTTCTCATTCATCATCAACTCACTGTAAGATCCAAACTAGAACCTTTACGAATAATACCCAGTTTTTCTACTCGGCAGGTCACGTTAGTGGCTTTCCAAAAGCTACCGAGGCTGGGTTGTACCATAATGTGACTGGACCTGGTGAAGCATTTGGTTTAACCAATGGATAATTGAAGTTTAATAGATTCTACCCTTTTATTGCAATCAGTGTATTCTTATTGGTTTTCATGTCGAATAAAATTAAAAATACTGTACAGCGTATACAAGTTTTCCATTAATTTCTCTTTTCTCTTTGTGTCATAAAAATATTTTATAACTGAATGAAATCTCGCATTATTTCATTCTGAAAGAAAGATTCTATCGGAGTTCATGAAAAGCAAGAGTAGACCAATCGGTCATTTAAACTGAGTAACTGATAGTGAGGGAAATCCATCTATTCGCAAAAACAACTTTGTTGAAAAATATTCAAGTCGAGCAGAACTCGCTTTTCTTAGGAATAAAAACACCCTTGTTGTTGATATCAGTAGCACACCAAGGAATGGAGATTTCTTGAAGATTCGCTACTGTAGATGGGTTTAATCCAAAGAAATCAATATATCGTGTTATCGAAATCATTCTGAGGATGTAACCGAAAAATTGTGGACTTCCATTTCACGCATATATTCCACTATCCGACAAATAGCTGCACCTATACGTCACAAATAAGGACTGACTAACTTAACGAAACTAACTGGGGTTCCAATCGGTTTGTGACTGCAAAAATGCATCCTGCCTAGGCCCAAATCAAACCTTAAAGGTATCATTTTTCATTGGATTCGGTTTACATATCCACAGTGTCATTCTTATTGGAATACGCTCTAAAAGAAGCTTATGCTCCTCCTTTTTATCAAATGCAAATCTGGAAACAAGACACACAAAAATAAGTAAACGCAAAACAAAGAGCCACAAAAATTTCCAAAAGTTTGTTTTTTCATAATGAGTTTACTACTTGATTGAATTCTTCGTTCACTTCCATCCCCCAAGACAGATTTTTGAGGACCGAATTGATACGGGATTGAGGCAAACCGTCACATGCAGTGATTTGCAGATATTTGCTTACCTTGGTTTCAACGACGTTCTTCGTTTGCTGTGGTGACGTCAAACATTTTTGTTATACTTATCGAGCAGTCCCTGTCGAGTTTCATAGGCGAAATTGTCCATTTTTGTGTGGTAATGTCCTTAGAGCCTTGGTTTTCGATGTTTATAACTAACTAATCCAAACATCCACCATCGAAATTGATTGAGCCATTCGCACAAGGCGATAACCAGCGTCCGTGTAGCTCAAGGGTAAGGATTTGAAGTCCCAGCCCGAAGAATCGCGGTTCGAATCCTAGCAGGGGTGCAAAGGGTACGCACTATTGACGAGTCCCAAGCAGGACGAAACAGCTGTCTGTTCTCTTTTGGTTATCGCAAACATTTCCATCGCAATAACATTGATGAACTTTTTGGTTGTGTAGTTAATTTCGTTTAATGAGGGCAGGGAGTAATCAAATCCGTAGCTTTACTTGTGTTTTACTCAACCTATTGCACAAAACACCCGACATTTAATGAATTTCAATAAGTTTTACCTGTGCTTCATGCTCCGGCTAGCCAATTGGTTCAATTTAGTTTGTACAACCATTAGCCACACATATTCGTGCGCCGGTTGTGGTTGCTGTCTTTTGGCTGCCCATGGGGATGAAGAACAGGAGAAGAAAGGGTTTTGCTAAGTTGTAGTGAAAAGTTGGGGAATCAAATGATACCACTTTTTTTGCTATTTTTGAACGATAACTGAGGAGGTCAATTTACTCAGGGTGGTACAAGTAAAACGATTTGTTTTGCGACGGAGAAGATAAATAAGAAAGCCATTAGGAAGAAGGGATGAAAAACTGCATAACTGAGTCACTTAGACTTAACCCTAGAAGTAGTAGCAAGCAACCTTTATGTAGGAACCTTAAAAAAGACCGCTAATGGTATCACAGTATCGCGCAGTCTACGGAAGGTTAAAAAATATTCATTAGCTCACTCACAAGTAGATGGAATCCACTGAAAGAAAACAGGGGAACCAGAGCGGAAGTAATTTTATCGATCTTCCGAGAGAGTCCTCATTAGACCCTCAGTGATGCGAGATAAAGGACACATAGTTTTGTAATCCAAAATGCACATGATACTTTTTAATGATCCCTACATGCCAGATTTTGCAATACGCAAAACAATCAACCGTCTAAAGTTCACACATGAGCTGGACCGATCAAGCCTTGTAGCTAAGCTCGTAGTGCAGAAATGTTTGGAATGATGATAACCGTGATCGATTTACATTTGTTCGGGGCTCCTAAACTTCCCGTAATTCCTCCAATTTGAGAAAATATAACAATTATTAGAGAATTATTAGCGAAAAGCTGCTCACTAGGAACAATGAAGGTGGCAGCCTGATACCCGTCTTTGCATAAACCCCGTTTAACAAAAAATGCATGCTAATACAAAGGGTGCAAACAGCCACTAATGTACACATTGTTCACGATAACCAGGACTGTGTGTGCGTATGCAACTTACTCTTATGGTATTATTAATAAAATAGTTGATGAACATACTGGATACAGTGCACACATTTCCGCCTCAACGTTAGTTGGGTGCGGCGTATTTCATCTTCTAATACCGTTTTGTAGGATATCTGAAAATAGGCACAAACCACCGACAGATGAAAGAGGAGATGCTTTTTTTCTAGCAGGTTTTAGATTTTACGAGACATTAGCAACTTGCTGAAAAGATAACTCGATTCAGGAACACGACCGCGCCGTATTTTGTAGTCATTCAAATCCAACAGTCTACAAGCAGTGACAACTCCCTTCGTATCGTCGTAGGCTTGTTATTTTGAATTACAGTCACATAGGTGATGTTGATACAATCGCCCAGGTTATCATATCTATTGCATTGCTTTGCCATAGTCGTCCAGTGACAACGCACAGTCATTCGCACCCATACACTGTTTGCTTGTAAGAGCTACCCGAGACAAATAAGATGGGGTCAGTCTTCTTGCGATTCTAGGAAAACCTCAGCGTTTATGGCCCTCGGTGGGTTCTATTAATTTTCACGATTTTCTCTCGATATCTAGAGTTGATCCGTAAGAAGGATGTTCCAAAAGGGGTTAAAGTGTTGTTGTCATGCTCGAGCTGTTCTGTTTTTGCAAGGCTGGAACTGGTTCAGGCTAACCCCTCTCGATGTTCCATAGTGTTAAAGGCCCGCAATTTGTTGCCCCATACCGAAAATATTTTTCCCATTTTCAACAGTTATAGAAATTATGCTGTTTGACAGACTGTGGAAGGTAAGTATTTCATGTTTTAACTGTGAAAAGACATTTGTCCACAATAATCTGCTAAGCAACTTAGTTTGAACGGAAAATCTAGCCCGGGGAAGTTCATTTGCTGAATTTCGGTGAATCCTAAGGAAAACCTATCATAGTTCACCTACGTACTACCTGTGTAAAGATCATTTCCATCGGCGTGGCCTCGTTGCTCAAAAGCGTAGGCCGTGTAATTGGGTGGGCTCCGATCCCGCCGAGGCTACTGGTTTTTTTCACAATTCAGGCCGTGCCCGTTATTGCGCCTGATTCGGACAGTCAAATGCGAGCACACAGGTACACATCGTCGGGTAAGTGACTACCCCGTTTGACATACTAAGACGTTGGCACGTCGGTGAGTTCACTCAGGCACTAACGAACAGACACACACAAACTTTCTTACACCAATCCCGCTTGACATTGACCTATCTGTTTGAGCAGATTTTGCCGCACGCACTCAGCTTGTGCTCTTCCATATTTACTCGACTTTACAGATTGCTTGCACGCTTACGCCTCTGCTTGATTATCGGCTGATCGACCGTATACGTGTGTTGACCAGATACACAGAAATGGATTAATTACTCCACTGTGTGATTGCTTGTTTACTCATTTCAGACTGAAAAATGATAAATTACTTTAACTTATTCATTGCTGTTCATCTACCAAGTTACTGCAGGCCTGCGACTCAGACCTTCTCGAGCATGGTGAAGATAAACATACATAGGTTAGGTATTTCAGCTGAAAACAATCAAACTGTGACAGAAACGGAATCTTTGCTTTCGACAAGGGGACTCAAAATCGTAATGCAAAACTGAAAAACACTGGATGAATTTCGTCCGAATGGTAGTATTCCGTTGACCTCAGTGTAAAATATTGGAGTACAAATCATCAACACCATGTTCATTGAGTTTGGAACAAATGTGCCTCAGAAAAAGGGGAAAATAGTCTAAATTAAATTTTTAATGCCACGTTTCCCAATGTTGATGTCATGTTTTACTCAAACAGAAATTACTGCATTCCCACCCCGTCCTCTATCCGGGTAATGGGGAGCTTTGATGCGAACTAAGTGTCATTTTTGCTCCTGATACCCCGACAATTGCTCGGACTACACCCGCACATTGTTGCACTCGCTCAGTCGCGTTTTCTTGTCCTCTACCTGCGTATATTGTTCGATCGAGTTTCAAACACACACACACGGGTACTGGTGCATTCAAGTACACACGCGTACAGAGATTACGGAACTAAAAGAGGATAGCTAGATAGATGCATAGATAGATAGATCCAGCGAGCGAGCGAACAGAGAGAGAGAGAGAGAGTGAGCAAGACAGTGTGTCAATCACTGAGTTTGTTCTGCTCCCGGCAGAGGTAAACACGATTGGATAGTAAACAGTCCGAAGGCTTGCAGACTGACAGACGTGTCATCATTAGCTCAGTGATCGGAAAAAACATGATACAAACTACACGTGTCCGTTTTTCTGTATAATGACTGGTATGACTAAAAGAGAGATTAGGCAACTCCGTTTGAACCACACAAAGACGGGGGTTGTATAAAACAAATTAAAATGGGACTTTTCGTCAAGGAGAAAAGTGAACTCGGTAAATTAATTAACAAATGCGATGGATACTACATGAAATGTTTTGCATGGCATAAAATGAAACTATTTTCCTCTCTGTATCATTCATTATGCATCCGGCGTTCGGCTTAGGGGTGGGTGCCAGGCTACAGTCATTTACAGGCAGTATCGGCAAAAGTCAGATAGAAGTGGTGATAGACAGCTTTGCTATCGTCCGGTTCACTACCAAACGTAACCTATCTGGGCCTTATGTGGTTCGCCACTCCAAGTCCCGGGGCTTAGGTTACCGCTTTCCAAGACGGAGTAGTAGGTCTTCGTGACTATGGGATTCGCCCTGTCTGCTGTTCATCACACAAATGTGTGTAATAAAAAAGAGTGCTGGGATTGGCACCCAAAACATACGATCGAGCTAAAAATCGGTATACAGTGGGTACTTGGTGGAAAAGAAGCATCAATTACTTAAGGTACTATTGTTTGCTTGAGATTTTCGTGTTTGCAGTTATATATACATAATGCTTCTTATTCAGCTGTGCAGGAGATAGTTGCGGTTTTCATCACATATGCATTTCAAAATGGAAGCAAACTTTGCACCAGGCAACTCCGCACAGTCTATTGCAACCACCTACCCGTCCAAACACTCGTTAGTCTTTTAGCCATTTGATAATAAGTGAATTAAAACATAAAGATGAAAATACATTTTACTATATTGTGCTTTTTAATTGCTCTTTCATATATTATTTGTTAAGGACCGAAAATCATACCTCAAAAATTATGAATTGCGCCGTATGAGATGAGAAAACATGCCGGACACCAATGGCAGAGAAACCATTTACTTCGTTTGTGTTTGAGGTTTGAGGTTCTCTCTTCCGGTTCACTGTGAGGAAAAAATCACTACTGTTTTTCAAAAACGTTTATACAGAAAATCTTACTGGACAAGTCGTGATGCAGTGTTCTCTAGTGCACAGTAAAGGAAAACGGTTACCAACTGGATGTTCCCCAAATCAGAAGAGAAAGATAAAGATGCAGCCGAACTTGATAAAGGTCTCAAACGATCGGCACAAATTTATTTATCATTTCCGAGCACACATTCATTCTGCACACGGAATACGCTATTTGTTCTCCACTTTTCCTAAATACGAGTATTTGCTTCCAGCAATAACATGCAGATTTCATAACGAACTGTTGAAATATCATTTTTTGGATTGGGATTGATAGATCTATCTCCAAATCGTCCGGTATTTCCCTTTCATTCGATCTTTTATTTTACCAGTGACTTCCCATCTGGCAAAAATCGACCATTGGCTCGGTGAACCTATTGACCGAATCGTAATTAAGAGCCTCCTTGTTTTTCTCAACTCACTGTTTTATTCTCGATGAGTGAACATCAGTCCCCAACATTATACGGGCACAATTTTGCCACCGTCACATGCTTCTCGCTGTTTATCAAATTTAGCCTCACAAGCTATTTAAACATTGAAGTAGACTTTTCTAACCGATTGTATGCGATATCGTCTCTCTCGTTCTCCTGGATGGAATTCTGCGCCATGCAAATAACTTTTGCAGCTAGAAAATGACCAATGCATAGACCGAAAAGCCGCAAGGTTTTATCCTTCGTCAGTTTTGTCTGTATCTGTTCACTCCGTTATCTGACTGCGGTTAATCCGAAACGCTTTTCATACCCACTTCACGCTCCTCTCTTGGTTGGGACTCATTGGTAATAATTACATCTCCAAACAGAAGCAAATAGCTCAGCCATTTAGTTTCTGGTATGATGTTGAGTGCACCTATTCCGACAAGTTGTGTAGTCTGACGATTCAGATATTACACATCCATCAAGACTCTCAGCCTTCAGAAAATCCGCGCTTAATGAACTTAACCAAAAATAAAATAAAACTGTGATTCCATATTTAACATATGTTTTCCTGTTTTTATTTAACTATATGTTATGTTTGTTTTCTCGTTTGTGTTTTTCGCCTCTCATTGATTGTAGCAATAATGTGCAGTGATTTTCTGGTTTCTTGCTTTGAAATATAAATTGAATTATCCACTCATTACTATTTCTCGAGGACAACCACATTCACAAACGTTATCTCGGTTAGCGATGAGGCAATCTCTACTGCAATTCGTCAGCTTTATAGGGAACTAAACAATGACTTCAGTGTATAAATAAAAAAGGTTACTACAAGAAAACTGAGCCGTTGTTGAAGATAAGTTCTTCAATTGTATCTTTATTCCACTTATATAACGCGGTTAGTTTCGTCGTGTCCAGGGTAAACGAAAAGTGTACTGAAAAACAATACAGTACTGTGCAGCCAATTCCACCTGTTGTATCACCAGCAGTGCGAATCAGTAGACCTAACAGGATCGAACCAGGGACCAACGAATTAAAGCGCAACCATAATACGCACCTGACCACCGGACAGCTGGTAAGACTGGTTTTTATTTTAGCCACACGCGATATATCGCTTGGATTTGTAATGTTCCTGCCGAACAATAACCTCGGAAGCTGTCAATGAGAGGAACAAAGTATAATACCCACAAAATGCTCGAAAAAGGTGGTGCTTTATCGTGTATAGGCAAAATGATGTGTTGGGTTGTCCGGGGATCAAGTGGTTAATCTGTTTGCGTCCTCTTTGTGTAATTCTGGGTTTGATCTCCATTTGGGTCGATCCCTGCAAAATAATGATAACAGCTATTGAGAGCTTTCCAGTTTTGAGTTCATATTTTATTTGCTCTTTAAAGTACTGAATTCCTCATGCCAACGTATCACATCATCCACTGCTCTTAACTTACAATTTCCACATTTTTCATAATTGTATCTGACTTTTGATAGGTGAAACCGGTTCTGACAGTGTTTTAACAGACATAATCAATTGGTCATTCATGGTGAATAAGTCCTTCAAACAAATCAGTCGTGCTCGCTTCCGATTGTTTCAATCAGCTACGACAGATCTGAACCATTAAGTATGATAACATGTTAAACAACTTTTGGCATATAACGCAGGCATGAATAGGAGCTGTGAAAACGCAATTGTGCATAGTTTTCATCCCAATATTGTTCACGAACAGCTGCTTTTGCTTCTTCTCAGTTCGTTTCGTTGCAGTTCGGTGGTCGTGCAATAGGAACGTTTTGACAGTCTGTCCGGCAACGATGTCCTCTTCACCCAGATATTGGTGATGGCTTGAAAACCGATTTGTACGTCACAAATGAAGAACCTCATCACCAGGTAAATCCGAGGGACTTGAGTGAATGGATTGTTTTTTGACTGGAAACATCCCAAAGAAATTTTGCAAAGGCGTTCAACTGACTCGCAGTGAGCTAATATTGTTCGACATGGTCATGTCAAAACGTGGCTTGTTTATCTACCAGGTGACTCATACTTAAATCATTTTTCATGAAATGAGGTGGAAGCTGAGAGCGTTCATTATTCTCTGTCTATAGGTGATAGTCACCAGAAAATTGGTTAAGTTATCCGAAGATTTGGGTCGGAAAAAATACAGGAGACTGAGATGCATAAAGCAGTGAATTTTGCTATGCTGAGTTATACTGTTTTAATTCATCAACGAGGACAAACTCATTTCTGATGCTTCATTAACTGTTCACTTTTCTTTCTGATGGAAACAATTAATTTTATTAAGTAATGAATGCATGCAATTGCATCTGTAGGGCAAAGCAAGCAAGCAAACGGGTACTTTCAAAATTTCAAATAACTGTAGGACAATTTTGAGATACGGAACCCGAAGTATAGAAAGTGATAACACTTACTGGTGTTTTCATGTGGTAAAATGTTTCTGAGCAGGAGTTTTGGGAACAAATGTCACCATTCTTTATGATGAGAAAATCTGTTGCTTCGTGGTACTCGTGAGCTTACGCATAACACGAAGAACAGATAAACCGTTCTAAAAGCGTTTGTTATGCTTTATCTACTTATTGAGGAAAGACGCCACGAGAAAATAGAATTTGTTTAACTTGAAGCGAGATTTATGCTAAATAAATAACCAGACAAAAATTTTAGCAAAAATAGTGTAGATCAAACCTTACCTTGCACTTCATGGGAGCCAAGTCAGACAAGTGGCAATGCGGGCGAGGAGCAATAATATTTCCTCATGCGAGTTGATAATTAATTACTAACCCAAATACAGAGGATGTTTTCTATTTGTTGATCGAAGTCTGCGTGTCGAGAATGTTCGTGGAGGGGAACATTTACCAGTGTACAGGACTCCGTGTCTACGGTTGTGCGCTACATGTGATCGTTGGCAGAACGAAAGAGGTTTACACACCCTCACTCACAAACAGAATCACACACACACACACACACACACACAAAGCAAGTACTTATTTGGTTTTCTACAGGTACATGATCAGGAAAACCCTGTGATGTGGTAAAAGAATTGGTGAACACAAGAAGGTCATTTTCCCTGCGGATAGCGCATCACTTCCAGACACCCTTGCAGATCACTCGTATTTGCTTCATATGGACTAATATACGCAGTAGAGATTACTGTTTTGGTTCCATAAAACTGTAACAAGGAATCCTCAACAGCTTGGCTGCCCATTTGATTGAACACGTACGACAAAAACTCAGGAATTCTACAGAGAAAGTTAATTTCTGAACGCCTCTGGCATTGCGTCAAAAGAAACTGAGCAAATGTTTTAGAACTGTCACATTTTATCAGGCTAATTGAGAGCATGGAATGTTATTTGTGAGTTGATATCAATACGACGGGGTTTTGGTAATTGCGTATGTTAGTTGTATCAGTACTGGCTGCAGTCTGTCAAAAGTGACACGGACCATATAACCTATGGCTTGCGTCGATTGATGGAAAGTCCTGTGGTCGGATCATATGTCTCCAAAATCCCTCTTTGATCCAGGACGAATGCATCCTATCTTGAAATTGGGTTGTCTTGTTATATATTCAACACAAGACTGTAGCTAGCGCTGGTTTTAAGTAACGACCTTTTTGCCACGATCGTTCACAGGGGCGTTGGCATTTGCTGAAAATATTTGACGCTTTTAGTTATGAGTCATTCGGTTGGACGCAACTGACATCAGCAGCAATATAATTAACTACATTTATACAAACTGAACTAGCTAGTTCCAAGCTCGAGATCAGTACACAGTGAACTTTAAGTGAGAAGAAAAGAGTTTGCACATGTATACTCAGCAGACACGGTATAACTATGAATAAAGACTTCTGCGAGAATTGGGGTCTTATAAGAAGTGTGCATCGGAAAAAAATTTCACTCGGTTCTCGGTCAAGTCCTTCAACGTTTTCAGACTTTCGGTTATAACGTCTTTTTGACCCCAGCCAGAAAGACAGACAACACGTTCTACCCGATCTCTCAGTGCATTTCTTCATGCCTTCACACCGCCTAATCTGTTAGCCTATATGTAAATTTCTTCGGTAATGGCAAACAAGACTCTGTGCAGTAGATGCCTATTATGCGGGCGCAACGAGCGCCCCAACAAGCGAAACGTGCCGATCTGAATTTCGCAACTTGCATGGTAACTAAACAATCGGTTGCTATTACGAAAGTATAAATACTATTCCATTCTTTGGACACATCTAACAACAAGTTCGGTTTGAACGTCCATATGCCCATTTGGAAATAAGACTTTGAATTCAGACCCGGATCATCCACGTTTAGCAACCATTTGCTGAGCTGAAATGATACAAACCATGATCATTGCGCATTTCACTGTCCAAATGCACATATGATTGGATCAACACTTTGTTTTGCATTCATTACCGAAATTCTTCTGAATAAGTTCATTATAGCATTTGTGTTCCAAATAGTGAGCGCTGTGTTTGTTTTGGTTCTGTGGTTAAAAAATTCGATTTTCTGCAACCGGATTTGGAAATTTACGCCAGTTCATCACTTGCTTCCCGCGGACCCGTTTTCCCCATGCTTTTTTTCTCAGGTCACAGGTAAGCCCACCACTATCTTTAAACTCATCGATCACGGAGTTTGAATCATTATTTTGGTCACAATGCAGCGACCGCGTTGGATGCGGAAACTCTGTTGTTCATGAATTTTAATGTGACTAGGTTCAGTTGGTATGTTTGCACTCAAATGTTCCGTGACGTGATGCGATCAAACATGCATAAAATGAAGGGAAATCGGTGCAAACAAGTGATTCAATCTCCATCTGATTCTTTATATATTTTTCATAAATTGCGATGATCTTAGCCCTGTGATATACAGGAATGTGTCTATCTAGTTAGCATTGTTGGCTCGAAACACGTGCTTCATTTGCCCCAGGCGGTATTCCTTAGAGTTTCAAGCGCATACCCCTTATCGTGACAGTCTGTTGACTGAACAAGTTAGCACACATTTTTAAAGTATGCGGAAAGGTTAGTTTCAGTGTACCATCCCCCTGTTTCTTCAATTATCGCTTCAATGGGGTACATTTTTTGAATTCGGGTATTGTTTATAGGTTAACACCCGCTTACGCTCAGGTGTAAATCACCTACAAGTGGAAGATGTGCCTGAAACAGAAGTATAATGGATTCATGGTGTTATGTGTACAAACAATGCCGATGGATGGGGTGAGAAAAACGGGAGGTTCACCAGTATACTCTTTCTATTCCATAATGCTTTGGGGCGATAAATGAAAACACTTTATTCTCAGTGAAGCAAGACGCGCTTGTCAATAGAGAGGGAATACGCCCTGTAGACCTTTTTGAGTTTAAAAAGCTGCAAATAAATTCGATGCGGGTTTGAAGATTACAGCGGCACTTGTAGGTGTGTCTACGTGTTACCCAGCAGGTTTCTCGTTTTGTGTGCAAGCGCGCTCGTGGGTGTGTGCATTTATGGTCCCGATTACTGAGACTATGCAAAACTGAATCGGCACAAACAACAACCGACTGGTTGGTAATGATTGACCGAGTCAATGGAAGCTTCGGTCTCCGCCTATGTCATTCACGGTTCATGTGATGCAGTGTGTTATCGCTGGCTTGTCCACTACCATTACTGCTACTACTACTACTACTACCACTAACGTTAGGCGGTCTAATTCGTACTAATCCTCGGCATTTTCCCACCGATTAAGGAAAGAGTCTCTCAGGTGTGAAGGCCATGCGCGTTCGTATGTGACGATGTGTGCCTGCGTGTGTTTTGGCGGCCATTCATTCCGAACCAGTGTTTTCGGCCCACCTGGTGGTTTGCTCGTTCTGACGACTGAATTGAGAGGCACATCACATCACAGCTAGGGTTGACTACAACCCGGAGCGTACAAGCCTACCTCCTCTCAGCATTTTGCACCCCTTTTACAGCTCTGACAGGGTTTCACGGCTCATTGGTGACCAAACCATATAATGTCGGACATTGAACTCCAAACGGGTGCTCGCACACACGCACACAAACACATAAGATGACCAATGAGTATTGATGCTCGCTCGCTTGCACGCTTCCGTGCACATGCACATGCACAAGCGTGCGCTCGCGGCGGCACTTACTCGAACACGCAAACACACACACAGAGAGACACACGAACACGAATGCACACAATCAAAGGACCGACTTTGAAGCCCGACCAAACAAGTAAACAATGTCTGCGGGCAAATTGCTTACGAATCTAATCATCCGATGAAGCGTTTTGCAAAAAATAACCCCACTGCATTAACAGAGGAAGTGGGAGAACAATGTTATCATTAAGCTTCAAGCACAATTTGCGCCTCCTGTTTCTGAAGATAACAGCAGCCACAGCGCTTGCTGTCCCATCTTTTTTGAGGTGCGGTATGGTGTGCACGCGTTTCGTTTGTGTCGCTCGCCTTGAGAGATATTATTACATTTTAGTTAATTTGGTTTAATGGACTGTGGAAACGTATCATGTGATTGTAAGCGTTTTGCTCCACTCGTAATGAAAGGCAAATTATTCTAGTCAAATCACTTGTTCGGCGGGGGCAGGAAGAGTGATCTGTCTGTACACACAAAGCCTGTGCTCATCAGGTTTCAGTACCACAACATCATTCTTTTAGGCCTCAATGTCGACGACTGGTGTGCCACTTGGGAATGCCATATTGAGGTAAACAAACGGAACATCACAATGCAGCAAACAAGCTAGTTATCAGTTATTTGTAAACACGCCAATATACAACATTCAGCACGATTGACAACAAAAGAAAAGGGGATGAGAAATTACGATTTCTATGCACGCATACCATTCAGTTTCAATTTATTTGTGAAATGCATCGTCAGAAGGATGCCTCAGTAATGGACGTACGGTTGCGACCATCATTTGCCGACAATCTTTTCGTCAAAGTTTTTCCTCTATCAGACAATACACCCTAAACAAATAATAGGTTGCTAAATAATCTTTGCTGGTAGATGCTAGTGTTGACACGAAGCGGTTGCTATAGGATTTCAAGACTGTTCGTCTGAACGGTGCTTTTAATTTTGAAAAAGAAAATAGTTTAGCGAATTTATGCGTCTGAGTATCGGTGGACTGGATAGTATATTCATCGCTACAGTTTTGTCACTCTTCGAAAGAAACAGTATCCAAAAGGCTGGGTGGTTATTGGAATCGTGAAAATATTCACGGCAAACGCCTCCTATGATGAACTTCTTTTCCTACGGAGCTATTTTGCACGAAATGACTACCCGGAATGGATTATTGATAAGACAATGCAAGGGCATGTGGAACGATCAAAGGAAACAGGAGCTGTTAACAAGCCCGTAAATGTTCATTTGCCGTTCAGTGGGGATACCGGGATAGAACTTATTCGAAGAAGGCTATCAGGTGTAGTCAGTAAAACATAATGCGCTAAACAACTTAAAAGTGTTTTCATATCCAAATCTTGTAAATTGATCGCCTGCACTGACGCTTAGTCCGTCGCTTTCGTGGACACCACCCGGTTTGGTTCAGCTCAGGAACAATGAGAATAATTGCGAGCGTGGGGTTTGCTAGCACCCCGTTGAGTCCAGTCACGCAGTGGATGTGGTAAACGTGTTGCGACCCATTTACTCAGTTTGACTTGGACAATCAAGAGGAGTGACGCATCGCTTCCTAGCCACAGCCGAAACCGTCGCTATTCGAATTCACAATCCCCTTGCGTGGGCAGAAGAAATGTGCTTAAGCACTTAACCTCTTTTGACCCACTTCATCTTCCTCAGCACGTGAGCAACTACTTGATCATTTGACATAGTTATCGATTTCACACACACACACACACACACACACACACACACAGGTTTGGAGCCATTTATGAACCATGTGAACTGAAACTTGTCATCCCCCTTTCTTCTATTATGAATTCCATCTAAC